>DWDT01002644.1:0-13420 GCA_018245595.1 Microceris scylla | reverse complement strand
AATAAACCATTTATTATTTATGTTCCCATTGTCAATGTCAGACATGAGACGTCAACAACACGTCAATAATAATTGTTATCAATGAGTAGAACAGATGAAACATTTATATAACCGTAGTCTTTGACATTAGAACCTAGACAACGCTCGAACTGATTTTTTTACAATTCACGATCGAATATCGATCGCTACTGGACCACTAGTTTAAAGAAATATTTAATAAAACAATTCGTATGAGTTTCCACATAGCTCTTCATTTACTTTATATAAAAAACGTAATATCACGCCTGTAATAACCTGTGTTCGATACATGCAGATGAGTGTAGTAAATTCCTAGTTTTTACCAATTATGTATACGTCCCACCATGAAATAGGTAATGAACCTATTACCACACATCGTGCATAAGTGGAAAAATTTCATTCCAGAAATTTCGGGATAGAAAATACAACATTATCCGACTAGGGAATCGAATCTAGGACCTCTCTATCGCTAGTCGCACTTGCAGCCCCTCGACCAATGAATTAGTCAATATTTTTATCTATATATGTATATAAATGTTTAATGTGTGCTTAATTATAACTTACGGTAGCCAAATGAAACGAATAATATGATCTGTATCGTTACAAACAGCTATGATCTCTCTGGAGAGGGAGTGTGTGGGCATTATTGGTAGAGTTATATGTTCTCTTGACAAGGAAACCTGGAAATAAATTTAAGTGCCCTTACTCATCTATATATATTTAAAACATTCAGTGCTCATCGTTAAAGTTAAGCTACGTTATAAATAACGAGTTTAATGCCAATCGGTATTCTCTGTCAGTTTCTCTCTTGTCTGAGAAAAACGAGTAATATATATTACAACTATTTGACAATCTACCAAGCCGAGAGTAGAGAAACACTTGAAACTTTTAAAATACAAATTGCATTTACAAGTCTCGATTCTTAATTATGACTGGCTTAACCGCGTATGATGAGCCTTTAAAAGACGACAAAAATAGAAGAATACAATTTGGAAAGCGAAACGAAAAAAATACTATATTAGGTACAACACGCAGAAATCAACATGATACTTGCAACGACCCGAACCCCGCCATCTGACCAATGCTATCTTTATGACCTGTCACGCGTCAGTACATCACTATTACGTCACTATAACGAGGTGCCTAGTTAACTTCTACAAGTTATAATTTAAGTACTTACAACGCTATTTCTGTAGGTCGACCTTATCACCCTTTCAACATAGCTGGGAATATCAAGCCTTGTCTCAATACAGTTCGGCAATCCTCCTTCACCCTTGACTAATATTTTTACTGTGTCGTAGCCAAAGGAACAGTAGAATACCATCTGTAATTTTATTATGTTTTTGAAATTGGAAACAGGCAAGCAGTCGAGTGATGAACGGGCGGATGACAATGTAATCCATAAAGATCACACAGAATGTAGCAGAACCTCAGCTCTATAGAGAATATGTACTTTATGCTCTTTCTATACTGTGAAGATATAATATAAATAATACCTCATAATCCACCATCTCCGTTGGCATGAATGCGAACGGTATGGGCAATTTGTCCGATGGCGGTACTTCGGCAAAATATTGCAGACACCGAATCACCGCATCAGGCGTTATAGCGTTGCCACGCAGCAAGCGCCACGTTGCGTAAACGTCCGTTGGATTGTATAGCCATGAAATCTAAAATGTACAATAACTTTACAATCATTGTAAAACCTTTGTAAAAATCGTACAATTTCGTACCTACTTTCTTTGTGAAATTATTGTGGATAATTCTAAAATTAAAGTAATTTTACTTCGAACTAATCTACGAGATTTATTTTAATTAAAGATACAAATATTTTTTGGCTATACCTAATCTCAACGCTAACCAAAAAAAAGATCTAAAGGTCAAACATGGGTAGGTACCTACCCGTATCACTGGATCCAAGTTGTTGATCGGCACTCTTCCGCATTCCAAAACCGCTAAATATTCTTGTTTTACCATCGTCTTTCGCAAAGGTAAAAGAACACCTTTAGTAATGATGTTTGCGTAGATGTGCACATAAATATAGAGCGTTCTCTGGTTAGGCATCGTCAAGACATAGCATAATGTGTTCAATCCTTCCTGCGCGTAACTTATTTTCATAAAAAGCAATCCTGGGACCTCCGACTGAAACGACGAAAAGTAATTCCATAGCTCAAGATAATTATGCAAAAGTTTAACCACAAATGAGACGATCCTAAAGTATCCTTTGAATTGTACCCAACCAGTTCTGTATCATGATACAAACTTACAGATACAATCCCATTTAGAGGCGACAATTCGAGCAGAGGTCTGTGAGTGCAAGTGTGTCTCATTTCATAGGTAGATATGCCAATTTGTACTTCAACCATTTCACAATCGCAAATCTTTTCCCTGCGTAGACTCCAGGGAACGGGCACCGCATAGACACATCCAAAAACGAGTATTAACTTAACGTAACCCGACCGAACACACAATTCTGGAGCGTAAAGGTTCACACTCAAGGGCTTGTTGGGCCTGCAGTCCACGAGAGCTTTATTTAACCTGAAAATATTTACTATTAAATTGTAATACTTATTTTACTGAGGGTGAAAAGTATTGTTTTTATTTATGCTAAACACATATATACTAAGAAATCCTCGATATTATATCTTAGGGAATTGTAGTTCCTTTCTGTTGCATTGCACCGCAGGAAGACTTCGCTAATAACAGTATCAAACAGTGAGCAACTTAAAAAACGAAATGCAGTTTTTGCACCTAAGTTGTCATAACATTGTTATTTCAAATGTTTGACCTAATATGTAAAATTCGTATAAAATAAGCTTTTTCAGTGGTCAGAAAGATATTTTTTTACCATTCACTTAATTTTTTTATTACATACGCTAACGTGAAGTCTGCCAACCCGCACTTGGCCAGCGTGGCAGACCAATATGAGAGGAGACCCATATTCCAACAGTAGAATTATAATGGGTCGTTTATTATTATTATTATTATAGGCTAACGAAACATGCAAACCACCCGATGATAGGTGGTCATTGCGGCCTGTGTCAATCGGTGACTGGTTTGAAATTTACTACTATTAAAAGGACCTACTCGTATAAGTAATTATAACATTTCGTGAAGGTAAACATGGTGAGGAAGCACGCCTCAAAGTTCAAAAATATGTTATTTACGACATGGGAGGTTCGCCAAGCAGCACTTGGCCAGCGTGACAGAATGTACCCTAACCCTATCACTTTGACAGGAGACCCTATCACTTTAACAGTGGAACAATAAGAGTGTTGAAAAAATAGTAACACAAAAATTATACGCACTCATCCACATTAATCATATTCCACACACAGTGATTACTCAGGATGACTGGACATTTTACTGATATCGTGCGTTTCACCTGCAAATTGAAATTGATGGCTCCCGTCTGACAATGTAATGCCGATTCATGATGTGAAATCGATTTTAAAAATTGACGAAAACAATAACTTTATGAGCGTTATATCTAATATTAAACGTAACTTCACGCCTGTAATCCCCGAAGAGGTAGGCAGAGGAATGCATAACACTCCCACGTTTCACCGGTTACGTTTACGTCCCACTATGGAATAGGTGGTGAGCCTATTGCCATATAGGTATCTAATATTAAACAGGCAAATGGCAGTTTATTCATAAATGAGGCATTAAGCATTATGCATTAGGCGTACTTTATGCCATTAGGCATTAAGTACGTCCTTGTATCCCTTAGCTTAAGGTGCTGCAAAAGTTTAAATAAATAAATGATCATGTTCATTTAGGAAATAATTTAGGGAAATTGTAAGAAACCAATTGTAAGAAGAGTGTTGAGTAACAATAATACTTATAGAAGAAACACGTGTCACCTCAGTAACCCTAGTGATACCCGCCACCCTCTGCGTATGCCTTAAGAGTTCTGGTGTTAGGATTTAATGATAATGATAGTACCTAATTTTATGGCCTATACCTATGCACTTAATAAAGTCATTTAATAATTTTCATACCTTCATTGTGGGATAGATTCCATCATACCACACTTTGCAAATAGACTTCTTAACGGGTTGTATCTCTTCAACCTCGTCGTATTCGTTACGAAACAGCACGGTGTACTTGACGTCGATCTGCCGCGGACCCGCTCCCCCCGGAATAACCGCCATCTTCACCTCGCAGTGGTGCGAAGGTTTAAGACTGTTCTATTAATTCATGAATTGATAAGTATTCATATTCCAATTTCCAGCTTAATGTTGAAGGATTTGAATCAATACTTGCATTAAAACCTTTATTAAGTACGAATACAATGGAATACACTCATTTTAAATCTATTAGTCACGCGGGTCAATATATCGATCAATTTTGGGTTTCCATCCCACTGCTTAACTTTAATCCACATTTTATTGTGGATTAAGTTAAGCATCCAGGCTAAAATTAACACGTTTGTAGTAAAAAAAACATAATGAAAGACCATGCATTGTACATTACACACAGCCACAAACAATATTTTCTTAAGCTTAAGGACATTTTAATCATAGGTAGGTACACAAAGGTTGATTTATATGGACTTACTATAGTAGAGTCTATATCAAACTTTTCATCGCTGTGATCGTCTCCCATGCCATCAATATGGTGATATAACTTCGAGGTAAAGTAACACGAACCGTAATTGTACAGCGTTATGGGAAACGGTACGCTGTTGCCAACCACAGCGTCCTGCAGGTTGGTGTGTTTTGGCAACACCTAAAACGATTTCACGTTTTTTTTTTAACTAGCAATAGCCTCGCGTCTGGCTGCAGCGTCTGCTGATGGAAAACGAGACGCAGCCTAGAAAGTGCCTAATCACTCTTGTCTTGAATAATTTCAGCTTATACGAATCGGGAGAGATAGACATCGGCAGAATTCTAATAATCGAAATATATTTTGATCTAAATACTTACTCGTAAATCAGGAAATTCCGAAAATCCCAATATGGTTATGAACACCTCTGTTGGTTCGCCCACTGGTCTAAAAATGCATGACGATAAAATACTATTATTTAATACTACATCTAATACTTATGAGTATCATTTATTCCTATTAGAAACTATTTTTAGGGACTTTATATAGCACTAAATATTCAAAAGAGTTTACGCCACTTACTTGCCATCAATCAAACAGACACAAGAACATGTGACGGTAGTCTCGTAAACCATATCTGGAGTTTTCGGGAAAAACCACCAGTGGAACCGGACAATTTCTCTCGGTGGCAGTATTATGGAGCCCGCATCGTCAGCGCCCAACCACGGCACATTGTTCAGAACTCTCATACTGATGAGACATGTAAATTTGGTAAAGTTTCTGATCATAATTAAGCCTTACGGGTTTTTAACGTACATATGTATATGTATTGATCCAAATAAAAAACAAATCTTTGGGCTGGTTGTATAAAGTTCCTTTACGAGTATAATAGAAAATTATTGAAAATAAAGCATCAGTTACATTTTATTCGTTCGCAGGAAATACCTGCGAAAATCAGGTCTAGAACTAAACCGTCTATACAACGTTTATGTTCACTGTTCAGTTCACTGTTACTTAAATCAGTAGTCTAAAATCAATCTAGCAAGTTATTAAAACTTCAAATAAATACGCAAAAAATTAGCAAAATGACGCGTTGCTGAATAAAATAGTTTATAAAACGATAAATTTCGCTTTTATAGTTAATTAAACTAAAAAGTAAAAAATAATTCTCAATTTTGAAAATATGGCATGCATTTACGAAATTTTTAATCAAATCTGCATTTCGGAATAAAATTAGTAGAAAATCATTAATCATCAAATAGATATTAAGCACCCCACGCTTTTAGGACAGTAAAATTAATTCTCGACAATGATTTTGTTCTTATATTGTTTTTTTTTTACTTTTTAATATGATTAACTATATTATAAGCATGGCTTTTAATTTTTTAAAGTACCTATAATTCATTTTTTACTTTTTATTTTTTTTTTAATCGTGTATTGTCATCGGTTTTTGATAATTCAAAATATTAAACTACTCGAGTTACATAGCCAGATACATACAGGTCAAGCTAATATGGGCGTGATAAAAATAATCCCATATCAGAGGGCATCAGGTTATTCAGAAAACCTTAAAACAAAGTTTTGTTTATACCACACAAAATGTGGAGTACCACGATTTACACATACCTAATGTAATTCATTATTTTTATCTATCGACTGTATCATTTGTACATACAAACTTAAAATAATAAATTTTAACAATAGAGAAATGTAGATAATAATGTGTCTCTAACTGTATTTCCATCCTAGTTTGGTTGTGAAGGTACGCGGTGCAATAATTGGTGCAGCCAGTGATGGTCGGCTGGAACTCGAACAAGGCGTGAGTAGCTGGATTGTAGCCGTGTGACATCACTTCCACTTGACTGATTTCAGCATTGCCGCTAAAGCAGATTCGCGTCTTTTGGAATAAGAGAAATTAACGCTCTATCGCTAAATCTTCTAACAATACCAAATTAACAAAATCTCGGGAATCTTTCTACTACCATCAAAGCAGATTGACAGATTAGGTATTATAAAAATAAAGGCAGAAATGATTGAGTCTATAAAAATAAGAAATACTCCCAGAAACGGTCGCAAAGAATTATTGTTAAATATAAATGATAACCGCTTACTTTATGAACCCTATTGATAATGAGGTCCCAGGTTTCGCAGTAATTTCCGAAAGACTTTGGTTCCAGAGCCACAGATATGATTTGCCACCCACGAGCTTGTACAATTCCGCACATCGGCATGACGATGAAATTCCTAGATTTAAATTATACTTTTTTTTAGTAATGAAAATAATTGAAACGATTTTAAAGTTCTTTAGAAACAAATGACATTCAGAGCCATACTATATGTTAATGCACATGCAATTGTTTTAGGATTGATAAGTGACCTTTAGTGATAAGTATATACTTAGAAATCAATAACGAAGAGAATTAAAATTATATAGCAAAGTATAAAAAATGAAAGCAATATGCTAACGATGTCCAATTCATGCAAAATGTTAAACATTAATTTTTTTTTTATTTGCAATTAAATAAAATAAGAAAAAAATATTATTAAAAATTATTATTAAAAAAAAAAATATTATTATTATTTCCAATTAAGGTATAACATACGTGTTCGGTGGTGCTTCGAATTTAAAAAGCATTAGAAATTCTAGTTTATTGGATAGCATAAAATTGGAGAAAGTTGTCCTGGTTGGGACGGTTGGCGGAAGAGTAATCTAGAAAGAAAAATGAAAATGAATAATGGGGGTTTTCAGGCGGTAGACTCGTTAAGTATTGATTGCTGTATTATTACATAGCATTTGTTGCGTTTTACATGCTAACATAAAATAAAATATGCGGTGTATTACTGAGAGGACGATAATTAATTGTGGGAACTGTATTCGGCCTTAGTCTTAGCTGGACCTTAGCATTCAGTTCTATTTCAGCTTATAAATGTTACATTTATGGACTGTTGTAATGTAAGCACTCAATAATGAATCAAATTAATGCATATTTTCTGCACGAGATTCCTCACTTCAGTAGCACAATCCCAATCTGTACTCCATTCTGTGCAAGGATCCCAAGTGTTCCCAATGCACGGTATCCTAAACCAGGTGTGTTTAATTTTTGTCACATTTGATTTATCTTCATATCGCTTCTTGTGTTGATATTCGCCGCACATTAAAAATCCGTAGGCTTCATTGTGTATTTTCGGTCTGAATGGAAAATTTTCAATTTTTTTATCAACATCCTGAGAAGAATCTAGAACTACATAGATTAAAAAATTGGACATGGATGTACGTAAATGGTTTATTGTATTAGGAAATATGTTAAAATTATTATTATATTCATTCAATAAAACAGCCGAATCCGAATATAAATGAATAATACTATAATACCAGTCTCAATTGTAAAATTTGAGCCTAAGTGTCGCCTTAATGCATTTTTACCTGAACCTGATGGTAAATAAAGTTGACTCTTTCGGTGGAATACCAGCTGCAACTGGATCTACTAAAAAAACATTATCTGGATCTAAAAATAAAATAAGAGAGAAAGATGTTATAATTTTTTTTTGTTAGGAATAGGTCTTGCAAATTTGAATTTTCTATAGGTATAGAATATATGTTTAAACTTATACAAACCTGGTAGCCAATTAATATAACCTTCTTCCGATTCATGATTAGTGACGCACAATGTTTGCGAAATGTTCAAAGTCACTTCACTTACACTTCCCGTGCCAAAATCCAAATATCTTTCAAAAACTGATGCCGCAGGAATGTAAGGAATTCGGTTCAAGCTATTCTCCATCAAGTGAACGAAACGGTCCTTGCGTTTCCAATTTTCGAAAACATGACTTTGTATACTGAACAAGGCATTTCCCGGTATAACGACCGTTGCAATAGCGTTCAGGAATAAAGGATCCTTGAAGAAAAATATCATGAAATTGTTGATGCATTTATGTAACAGCTAATTGTACTCTAATTAACTTTGTAATTAACTATAGCAAAGTCCACTATCGTGAGGATGCTTTGTTTTAATACAAAATGTGTGTCAGTGTTATAACTTTACATGTTGTTCGCATGCACTTTACATGTTGTTCGCGTGTGTTGTTTGTGGGAGAGTAGGATATCATATTTGGCATATCGCGGATAACGGCTAAATAATGCAGGTACCATCACGCCTGTAATTCCCGAAGGGGTAGCAGTCGGGAACAGTCCAAGGTGTAGCGGGCAGTCTCAGGAGGTCAACCGCCCCCCGTTGTTTCTCATTAGCGGAGGCCTATGTACGTATGTATGAAGCAGTGAACTGAGATAGGCTGATGATGATCATAATGATGATGAAAATATTACATCATAAGGTTATCGTCCATCTCTACATATGTTACCTGATTTATAACAAGACACACTAATTCGGCATTGTACACGCCAATTGCCATCCCTGTAAAATGTACTGTCGTTGTGATACTCTCAAATGCACGTATCACTCCGCAATTACCTGTCGAAATCTGAAATTTTAAATAGTATATATCCATGTAATCAGCATTTATTAATAATAATCTTATAAATTGCAGAATTCAACTCGGCACCTCGCTGTGATGACCTAATAGCGACGTGATGGTGCATCAAAGGCGACAGCGGTTGATTAGTAGACGGAGTCCATTGAAATGGGAGGGGCCAGTGCATTTCTCGCAAGTGCGAAGTCAATTGTACACCATCAATACGAGCTTACGAAAAAGGAGATAGGATAGTTCTGGAACTGGTCGAGCTATCCCAAATCTACGTGCGTTTCAGCCGGACATAATTTTATCACGTACATAGATGTTCACGAAACTTTTAGTATTAAAAAAACTATTCACAAAGTTGGTTTAAAGACAAGATTACCTGAAAGAACCCTTGTCCAGATAGCGGCAACAGCCATTGGTAAGTAGCGTCAATAGATGATCTGTTGACAATTTTAAGCGTTTCTTTTCTGTTCTCACTCACGTTCTTGCATATTTTAAATAAAAGCTTTCTTTTATTTAAATATATATCAGGGCCTGTAACGTTAACTTCATCATAATGATAATTCATAATCAGTCATCATCGTCATTCTATTTCATTCCATTGCTGGACATAGGTCTTCGCTAAAGGGGTTTCTTGCTCACATTTCACACGTTGGGCATGTGGGTAGGAACTTGCGGACTATGTATATTAACTATAATACAATGAATTAATAAGAACGACATTGTCTAGTCCCGCAAAATGAACACGAGGTGATTCCAAAAGTATGGGAATTTATAGCGGCTATTATTATAGACAATTATTAAAATAACGATAAAATAATTTAAACTGATTTACCAAAACATTTCCCAGTAACTGTCAATCTATACGTATCTCCCGCGGTGTTATCAACGATGTAATATTCCGTAAAAGATTGCCGCGGTATGTTCGGTTTGAAAATGATCTTCACTTCCGCGCTATCTAATGGTTTTACGGGCGATGTGGTGACAGCAATGTTGAATACACGGTCTACATTGTTCAATGTGTACATCAACGCAACTCGATAGCTGTGATAGATCTGTAATAAATAGGAGCAAGTCATTAATAAACTTAATTCACCGTGGTGTTAAATTAAATAAGCGTTAGACGAAAATAATTCAAATATTAAATTAAATTATTTGTTTGAATATGTACCTACTTACCTACGTATTAACACCACCGCAGCTGCAGATTTGGCCGTTAAAGTGCCGCTAATTTACACCTAAAATTTTTGCGACAGACATAAGGCTAGGTTAAGTTAGGCTAGGCTAGGCTAGGTTCGGTTAGGTTAGGTTTTCGTAAAAGTTTTATGTTTAGATTGGCGGCACTTAAAAACCGCCAATTCTATAGTTGCGGTGGCGTTAATACGAAGTACCTTTGTTTGTTAGATGACTATTTGTGTAAATTGTATTAAGACTGCAATATATATCAGCGAAAGAAAATAAATAATGCTTTGCGTAACACCCACTACTTAATGGTTAATGCATAAACTACTATTCTTATGCAAAATTCACCAGCCCGAACAAGCGGCACCTCTTTCTAGAAATGGTTATAATTTTTCCAAAGTGGATGACGATCACGATAATTGAATACTTTAACAAATTCCAATATAGTATAGTCTTTTGTCATTTTTTATTATTTTCTGAGGGCTAGAGAGGCTATAAACTAGCAAAAGTACAAATGGAAAATATTTCATATAACGATATATTTAAGCAAAGACAAATATTTTTAAGCCATGAATTAAATAAAAAATTAAAGAGCTTACGTTTGATGTATTTTCGATGTAAACAAATTGTTCTCTAATTGAATCAACAGGCACATAACCAAAATCTACAATCCTTCTATCAGACACATATTCATCAGATCCCTCATACATTTTACTGAGGTGTTTATGTATTAAGATTTATATTGTTTTTATACTATAAGAAATAACAATTGACACAAATTCATTAGTAATCAAATTAAATCGATGTGCATTATTTCTTTTCTTATGTCATATGTACGACATTTTAATACGGGCCAGGATGCTTAGATATTATTTATGATATATTTAAGAGATTTAGGTTTTATATAATTATTTTGAACAACAACAAGGTTACAAGATTTTCATGAAATTATATTTAAATTTTTTTCTATTCTATGAGTCCTGATTTAAGTGGTAAGTTTTAATGATATTTATAATTGTCTGTTTTATACTATGCTGAAGTTACAATTCTAATATAACATTTTTTTAAATCTTATGTTTTATTACCTTTTATGTCTAGCAAAAAAGACGGAATCATGTTACTATAAGCCAAAGACAATTGGCTATATGATACTTGTCAATTGTCAAAACTGTCATAGATATGTTTGCATTTTGAAGTTTGCTGTTATTTTACAAAAGAATCGTGGTTGTGTTGTATTATCTTATTGCAAAAAATCGTAAACAGAAAACATTTGAGACGATTATTTTAAATTTGGCATTTTTAATTAAAAAAGCTTGTGTACGAAATAAAAAAGGCGATGTGTTTTTCCTTAATAACACAAGCAATAATTTGCACTTCCTGCTTGAGATGTTACCTTCGCGTAGATTTCTAATAAATCCGTTGCACATTTAGACGGGATTATTACGTACACGATGGATTCAGGCACTGACTGGCTCTGCGAGATCTTGCAGAATGTACAACTTGAACAGTTTTATTTACCAATAAGAGATCAGCTACAGGTAAATACGTGTTACTTAATATCTTTTAAAATAAATGCATATTTATGTTACAGATGCTGTATATGGTTATTCTTCTTTAGATAAAGTAATCAAAGCAATATTGGATTGTGTGCTCTAATTTTTTTATAACGGTCATTATTAAAATGAAATAATCCATCTGCTACAAAACATGACATTTTAAAACATTAAGTTGTATTAAAATGACTCATGAAATACAAACCTTGTATTGACCAAGAAAGCCTTGTTTCAATTTCATATAATTAAATAACCACAGATATATTGAAATTTATGTTATCATGTATTTATAGATTATGACAAACTTTACCACCTATTTAGAATAATTAGCTATGAATTCATTTTACAAAAAGAACAACCTATTAGATTTGAAAATTATCATTGTCATCAGCATCAACCTATCTCACTGCTAGACATAGGCCTCTCCCAATGAACGCCATCACACTCTGTCCTCTGCTTGCCACATTTAAAAAATATAAATCATTACTTATTTTATAAACATCTAATGGACAGGTCAGCTATTACTTTGTATTTCTACCTATTGGTATTGGAGTTATGTGGTCTCTAAATGGATACTTTAAGCTGCTGATAGATGTGCTAGAGATAGATTACCAGCAAGGGGATGTGAAATGGTTTACCGTCAAAAAACTCTTTTTGATTTTTCACAAATTACACCAAAAGAAACTTTATATTGGAAACAAGATGAAATAATTATGCATTATCAACTTTTTAGATTACCAGACTAGCACATTTTGACTATGTGCATGCCGAAGACCTAGAAAGAATTGGCATCAGTAAGCCAGGTGTACGTAGATTGTTTGATGCTGTAAGGAAAAAAAAGTTGCAGCTATGGAATAGAAAATTCTGGAACAAACTCTTTGGCTCATCCAATGCTCTTAGTCGGGAGAAGGTCGATGTAGCACTTAGATCAAACACACAGCCAGAAAATAGAACCACCTGTATAATATTAGAAAAGGATATTGTGTTAGTATATTAATTTTAATTTTTGTATTAATTAACATAATTGCTATATAAGCTTGATACAAAAATGAAACAACCTGTGTAATCAAGTGAATGTGTATTACTTGCTGCAGGTTGCATAATGAATTGGGCAATGGATCATTTGGGGTGGTACGGAGGGGGGAGTGGAGAATGTCAGACAATCCAAATCAAATGGT
This sequence comes from Microceris scylla, assembly GCA_018245595.1. Taxonomy (NCBI): domain Eukaryota; kingdom Metazoa; phylum Arthropoda; class Insecta; order Lepidoptera; family Hesperiidae; genus Microceris; species Microceris scylla. The sequence continues at coordinate 462 of DWDT01002644.1, read as the reverse complement.
GCCTGTAGCTGTTAAGGTGTTGAAAGCTGATGCCTTTTCACAGCCTGGCATTTATGATGACTTTAGAAGAGAAGTAGAAGCGATGCATAGTTTGAAACATGCAAACCTTATCAAACTCCATGGTGTAGTGTTCCATCCGCTTATGATGGTGTGTGAGCTAGCCAACATGGGAGCCCTATTAGACTACATAAGGGCACAAAACGGAAAAGTATCATTAAATTACATATCAAAGTGGTCAGGGCAAGTGGCAGCCGGAATGGCATACTTGGAGAAAAATAGATTTCTGCATAGAGATCTCGCTTGCCGGAATATTCTATTATCTAGTCTTGATTTGGTAAGTAATTTGCTATTTACACCATTAGCTGTTTATATAAAAGGCAATAAATAATAATTAAATTAGTGTGATAAGACCATCATGATCAGTTGAGTACAAAACTCATGAGCAGTATATATAGAGTGCAT
>DWDT01002643.1:0-13421 GCA_018245595.1 Microceris scylla | reverse complement strand
CACTTGGCCAGCGTGGCAGACTATGGCCTTAACCCTCTCAATATGAGAGGAGACCCATATTCCAGCAGTGGAATTGTAATGGGTCGAAAAAAAAAAAGAAAAAAAAAATACGTAAATGACAACAATAGAATACTACACTGATTAAACAAAAGACGAGGCTGGCCAGGCTTGACGCCTGTCAATGTTAATAATGTAAAATGGAAACCCACTTAAACGGACACAGCCGGTAAATCGAATGGCCGCAAAAAACGGTAGCAATAACGGCAACATGAGGTATGCTTACGGAACGGTTTTGAGAACACCAGTCAATAACAATTTCACTTCGCGTCTATTTACATTAGATAGGTAAGTAATTGGGAACAAATTCCATTATATACCTACGATGCATACCCAAGTGGGATAACCTGTGTGCATCTACAATGCATGTTACATAAAGCTGAAAGGATTTTGGTAAGTCATCGTGTTATAAGCGAAGAATATCAGTTGCAATAAAACTATGTAAAAACAGAAATATAAGATAAATATCTTTTACATTTTACTATTAAATGTTTCGTGAGTGCTTACACTCATGATTATAAATGTACCGGCTTAACTCACGTACGTTTTTCGGGGTGGCCCGACTAGCTTCGGACCTGCACGAGGTTCTTCCTCATGAGCTCCCGGCGCTTGCAGCGAGTTCGCCCACAGTCACCGCCGCGACCTCGCTGCAAGCGCCGGGAGCTCATGAGGAAGGACCTCGTGCAGGTCCATAGCTAGTCGGGCCACCCCGAAAAACGTACGTGAGTTAAGCCGGTACATTTATAATCATGTATCTTTTACATGTTACAGTTGATAAATTGGCTTTAATAAAACTAACTATGGAGGTGTTTAATGTTAATCTGGAAACGGAGACACTACTTCGGAAAGCTTCGAAGACGACCCTTAAAATCAAGAAATAAGAGACGAGAGATTATTTATACGGATATTGTTAAGATTACGCGCAAACGAAAACACCTTTAACAAGCAAGACAATATACATAATATACATACATGTGTTGAACATATTGTTAGCATAACAAAACAGTCATAATTTAGTTACATGAATAACACGATCGAGATTGTTACAGAGCGGAAACATCATTTAGATACTATTAAATTGCTACATGCCACTGAAAATAAATCCTACGCTGTTGAACATGCAAACAAAACGAGCGAAGAGAAATGTTTCACGATCGTGTCGTATTACTTATGCAAAGATTGTAAAAGCAATGTTAAGATACATATACACACATGACTTGACACGCTTGTAAGGTACTGTTTGTTCTTTAGCGTTTTATACTGAATAACATAGTTACAGGTTAATTGGTTTATATTATGACGAAATCGTTTAAAAAATTCAATCAATTCTGCAATAGGTTATTATATTGTAAACAGTTGAATTTATTGAGCATTTATTACTGTAAATAGGTATATAAATGATGGAGCGAACAAACAGACAACCATTTTTTTTAAAAGCAGTTGACCGCTATAATAAACAGAGCTCTACTATCTATATCTTTGTTGAATTGCAACTACGAATAGGCCTTCATTCGCTATCAAAGGAAAAAGATCTATTTTTGAATCTGTTCAATTTTTTTTAGACAAATACCTACATTGTAAATAAAATAAAGATGTTTTTAATTGCATATATGAAACTTTATAAAATTCAAATAATTCTCTTATATTGAAAATACCAATCTTCGATCGAAAATACAAAGCGTCTCTGAAATTTCTTTGTAACATTCTTAAAATTTCCGTATTTAAAAAATGTCGTAATGAATAAGGAAAAATGGAGACATTTTATGGATTTTTGTCGACAGTTATTTCCAGCGGACATACGACAAACCAAAATTCCAGGAAATGTAATCTAGACGTAACAACGTTGTGGTAATTTCAATGTAAACACATGATACGCTAATAGAAATATGATTTAGCACGAATGAGTATGTCTGTCATTTTATGTACCTACCTACGAGTACCTCTACCTTATCTAACAAAAACATTAACTCACTGATATTTTTGTTATTTATATTCTTTACACCATTTTACTTATAGAATGTAATATAACCGATGTAGAGAAGAAACGCATTTTAATTTCACCATCATCATCATCATCAGCCTATTTCCATTCACTACTAGACAAAGGCCTCTCCAAAAGCACGCTCCTGAGCTCGATCTTCAGCTCTTCGCATCAAACTGTATTCTGATTGTTACAGAGAGATTACGGATCACAAAATGTTATATTGAAACATAGTAATTAGGAAAATATTAAGATTCTAATAGCAAAACGTCGCAACAGAACTATGTACAAGTGACTACCGATAAGTCGAGACACAGATATTACCCAACGTTTATCAAATCATCAACAATCAAACAATTGAACGTTCTACATCAAGATGTCAATTAAAACTGACAATTTATGTACTAATAGAGAAATCTGTTCCGTTCTTCAGAACTTTGTGTTTTGTATTCAAGTATAAGATATCATTATTTTTCTTAATAGCAACGAAAGACTAGAAGAGGATGACCTACTTATCAAGCACCAAGGTCTGTTGACCGATAGTAATTGATAAAATACTGATTGACCACATAATTATTAGCAAATAATGGAAGAATTTCTAATTTATGAGGAACTCATTAAAGAAATTATCACAGCAAAAAAATATTCACTGTCTCACTAGACGAGTAAAGTAAAATATATTGAAAACTATAAAATATAAATTGGACATATTTTCCCCTTAAATAACTATGGTAGTATACATGTAGTCGAAATATTTGGTTAAATTTCATGCACTCAATACAAAAAAAATTTCTAGAGTTTGTGAAGTCCGCCAACCCGCACTTGACTACGTGGCAGACAATGGCCTTAACCGCCTCATGCGAGGAGACAAATATTCTAATAGTAGAATGATGAAAGAGTCGAAAGAATAAGAAGAAGAAGAAGAAGAAAGAAGGGCATTCAATACAAACGAATGACTTTGAAATATTCATAATCGTGCGTAAATAATACGGCCACGAGGAAAATTGAATACGATCTCAATAGAATAAACAGGATGGTGTGAAGGCGCGTGCGATTACTATTAATCAAATGTGTACTATGGACGACATCTGACTTCCATATAAGCGAAACACAGGTGTGATGAAAGTGTAATTAATACCCGTATTCGCGGTACGACTGACGATGGCTAGTTTATTGTAAGATAAACATATTTATTCAGCTTAGCAGGCGAACCGTGGACGTTTCATTTGTATGGAAATTTCATCCATCAATCGTTTGTTATATTGGGTTTTTTGCGTCTATGCCGATTTGGTTGATATTTGATGTGGAATTAGTTTGAAAAATTTGACAAAACGCAAGCATACAGTAATTACCTACTTAGTACATACACAATATATATAATAAGCAAGTAAGTAATATAGTAAGCAAGTACAAAATAATTGGATACTTTTTTAAATAATCCTGTAAAATAATCACATGAAACATGAAAACATAAGTTCAAAATAACTCCTTAAGCTGATTACTGACATCTTTATAGATGCATACTTCGTACATTGCTGGGTCCCGTTTCACAGCTTTAGATGCGAACACCTTACATTATAAGGCGAACAAAGTTAGTCCACGGGGAGAGTAAAAAATCTATATTGTTCCCTAAATTATATTACAGTTTTCAGTTCGGCCACAGATTTGAATGCGCTGCAATCAGCGTCACGAAGCGACAGTTGCACCATGCAATGGCGCAAATATAAATATATTGGGATTGTGTATACATAGCGCGCGCTATAATTGTTACGTGGGTGGAAGGCGAGAATAAATGAAGGTCACAATAATTACGGACCAATAAATAAGAGCACACGTTTTCTGAAGTAAGATGTGTGTGCAAATACGTTCAAGTGGACGTGACATCAAACTGACAGATGGCGGCCGGCAAACAACGGCGGCGCCTTTGAACTACTACCATGTAGGAGTGATCGTTTCAAATAACTCCTGCCATTATGTTTGACATGACCCATAGAAAAACATAAAAATGACCACAAACGAGCAACTTAGGAAATTATGTGTTTGTTCACGTACCACACAAATCTATACATCTACATACATTAGTGCTGTTTTAATTGTAGTTCTTACGCATAATAATAACTCAACAATTAAATACATCGTTCGTAACACTTCAATTCGTCATGACGGTAGGCAGAGCCTAAAAATGTTCACCCGGTGCGTTGTTATGACCCTTTTGATGCCGCTTTTATGTTCATAAAATTACATTAATATAATAATCTTTTTTAATAATATATTCCATCGTAATACCGGAGTAAGGAAAATGCTGTGTGTGAAAAAGAGTATTGGTGTGAAAAAGATACAGGTGATGCTCTGATAGTTCAAATATGCAGGAGTAATGACTGATGAAAGCATGACACAAGAGATATACAACGAGTATAGAAATAGACAGTATATAGACAGATGCAGACGCCGTGTGTCTCTGAGACCGGCGTGCATGTGGAAAGGGAGAAAGGAATACAGAAGAAATATGTATAGAGATAGAATATGAATAGAGATCGGCGTAGAATAAGGCACCTGGCGTTATTATATAATGACGATAAGAAGTTAATTAAAGTCGTCGTAAACAATAATATATTACAGGAATTATTGACCCGGCGTTTTCATGGGAGATTTTTATATGATCAAAGTATGTATGCCCAGGTCTGCCTCTACCGACTCTATCATTCACTGTGGCCCAATAAATATGTATATTATGTGACTCTAACATCGTCCAACCTAAATTATCAATCAATTATTGTACATGGTTTTTATGGGTGTGTAGCATTAAAATGTATTTACGCGATGTTAAAATTATTACAAGCTGTTTAGTGAGTAAGAGGCTAGATATTATATAGCCTTCTTTATTAAATTTCTCTCAAAAAGGTTATGCATCTGTTCAGTTTCAAAACAAAAGGACAACAGACTTAAGTACATAATGTTAAGTGGTTTATAGAGCTCAATATTAATAGTCTATAAACTCTATACATATTATAGTTTCAATACACGTATAAGGTCTGAAGTTCATTCTGAGATGAGTCAGAGACGCGTTGGTGGCACTGATGATCGAGATGCCCGTATCTTAATGTGGGCCGGCTATTTCCATCAAATTGGATACGAGTATGAAATGAACTTTATAATAAATCTGTCATTTTCTTAATTTAATTAACAATTGTATACCTAATCGACCCATTATAATTCCACTGTTGGAATATGGGTCTCCTCTCTTATTGAGAGGGTTAAGGCCATAGTCTGCCACGTTGGCCAAGTGCGAGTTGGCACACTTCAAACACTTTAGAATGTTATTTTTATAAATTCTAAGGTATGTAGGTTTCCTCACGATGTTTTCCTTCACCGTTAGCAAAAGACATTTAAATTTAAAAGGCACTTTTGTAAAGAGGTGCGCAACATACAATTGTATGCAGCGTCCTTAATAAAAACAAATCTATGTTAAGGACTAGAATTATATTCAGCAGTCAAATATCATCTACACAGTACATAACGTTCATTTGCGACTAGCGTGTAATATACCTACATATTTTAGAAAACAGTTCAGATATTTTGAAATGTTAATTATTCTATGACTATAATAATATTTATTTATATGTCGTAGAGTACTCTATACGTCTTATAATTATAAACATATTGTAATTTTTGTTATTATTATTTTACCAACACGGGAGTAAGGCATTTGGCTTTATACATCATCAGCCTATTCTCATCCACTGCTGGACATAAGCTTCTCCAATGGCACGCCACTGAGCTCGATCTTCAGTTCTTCGCTTCCAACCAGAGCAGACGTGTTCTGGAGTGGAGACCGCGATTTGGCAAACGGAGTGTAGGACGCCCTCCAGCTAGATGCAGTGCCGAAATACGCAAAGTGGCTGGCTGTTCTTAAGGAGTAGCTAAAGAGCACTGCGATCCATATATATCTTTTCAAATATAACATATTTCTTATATATTCATCAATCACTCTCATTGACATACATAATGTATTTTATGTATATAAATGTATATTATAAAACTGGTGAAAGGAGTTGACAGTTTACTACATTTTTCTGCTAACCTCTTCGGTTAAAACAGGTTGCATTTTATATTATTCGAAAAAATACATCAACACATGAAATTTTGCACACACATGCTGCTTCGCTATTATTAAGAACCTTTCAAACAGACCCAGATGTGGGCAGATCTTGTAAATAAATAAGTCTGCGCAGCACCAAATTAAGACAAAGGACCAAATATAAAATTTCTAAAAAAAAACAAGCATAATTTTATATTAATTCGATAAATTAATAATGATTAGTAACATGTTTGTGCCTCATAAATCTGCCTCATACATCAGAAACCGTTACATACATACAGACTGTTTATAAAAATATACATTTGTTGTGACAATCACCGTTTCCAAAATGTTAATCTTCAACTATTTTCCTATAATAGTTTCAATCGTTGAAAACCGTAAAAAAGTATGTAGCGCCAACCGTAAGAGGTATGTAACGCCATCTAGCGGCAAAAGCAAAAAAGCGATTGTGTGGCAATATACATAATGCTCTTTTTATCTTAAAAACGAGCTATTCATAACATATAGTTATATTAATTTAAACTTACCTACATGTAAACCACGCTCACAAATTGAAATCTAACTTATTTTCTGTATAAAATAAAATTACCAGAAAATAATGACGTATTACATTCATCATATCACATCATCAGCCTGTCTCGGGGAACTTCTGGACATTGGCCTGCTCCAAGGGATTTTTGCTCACAATACGTATGCTGGGCATGCCGATTGGGGATCGCAGAGAGCACAGCTTCTGGCACCGCCTACGCTGCTGCCCCTCAGTAACCTAGTAAGTAGCTGTGCACTAACGTAAAGTATTACAAGTATACACTTCTATTACAGAAACGGATATATGTATGAAAGACTTAAAAATGAAATGGTGTTTTCTTTTAATCGCATGCTCTGCATATTTTCACATGGAAATAAACGGCAAGATACGTTACCGTAGAATAGAATTACACTCAATAATATTAGTTCCGTCAGTTCGACATTTCAGACACTTCAACCATCACCTTTTAAAAGTCATTGAAGACAAATATAAAAAGAATCTGTAACATAAATGATGAAACGTGGGAGTGTATACTCTTCTGCCTGTCTCTTCGGGGAGATGTAAGACGTGATTATAAATTTTTATAAATTGCAAACATTATTATATAGAAAAGTTATTGTATAGAAAATATTACTGGCCTATGGATTAAAACCTGAAATTCTCAGCCCATTACGATCCAAATAAACTCAATTGAAACGAGGCATCAAGACATTCTCAATACAAATCAAGATAGCATTGGAACTGCTTGCTGATAAATCACAAGCCAGCTGTAAGTACCACTCAATTACTTGTATTGGATTTATTACTATGTTAATTAAGGATGTATGAGGATTACGGAATGCGGGTTAGACTTTAATATTACCCCGCGTTAAACCTTCAATCGAAAGTACGAACACTTTTAAGACAATTTGTGTAGTATATTGCTATAATTATTTATTTTATAAATTGATCTAGTAAAATTAGAAATAAGTTTTAAAAATCGAATGTGTATATCTGACATTACTTTGACAATGTCAAAAATTATATTTCGACCTGACACCCGACAAAGTAAGCCGTTATATAAAGGTACTTGATCAATTCGTCTATACGATCCGATGATCCCAAAAACTTCGCGTGGGCGAAACGTGATCACAACAGTAATTACTATTGGCATATTTTTTGCCGTGGCATATTTTTTAAAAGTCGCGCCGGGTTATTATTAAAAAACAAGTCAGAACAAAGGCCTTCCAAGGTTATCGGGCATCAATTAATTATATTGTCTTTGACATGTTTTGACTTTGGATAATTGTGAAGCGTTTATAAAAATGGCAACTAATTAATATTTAATGAAAAACGTTAGATTTATTATGTTTTAATTTTGCGTCTTGTGTGCCGTATTGTGTTTATATACCAAGCAAGCTATGCTCGCAACTTCGTTCGCGTGGACTTATTACATTTCACGGGTATTATTTTATGTACAAATCTCAAACTTTTGCTAATAAATAAAAGTAGCTCAAATTACTCCCTATAACATCAGCTACCTGCCAGTGAAAACTCCGTCGAGATTAGTTCAGCCGTACCGGTATCCGAAACAAACAGGGAAAAAAACTTTGGAAATTACGTTTGTGTTTTATATACCGCACATACTCTCATATGCATTTATTAAAATGATAGTATTTTGAAATCACAGACACCTGAATTTTATATGTATGTATAGATGAAAGGATAATCCATAAATAGGTACTTGTTAACGAGCCAAATTGTTATTTATATCATCATCATTATCATGATCGTCAGCCTCTAGTCTCGCCATGTCCACTGCTGGATATAATATGGATTATATATGTACATATATATAATATATTATATATTTACCCTGGTAAACAGGCAGCCGATCCACCTTATGGCAAAAGGTCGGGCCGCGTATGAACAACTGTAACGCCCGAATGACCACTCTATGCGGTTACACTGAAGAACCCCGTGTCATAGTGCACCGGGAAAACCTCAGATGGAATGGATGCGCGGTAGAATCAAGCGTGTAATCCGAACCGACCGTTCAATTTACACGCATTCGGTTTGCACGCTTACATGAGGTCCGAGCGAGTAGCTATTGTACCTTTTAAATGGACTACTGAAAACTTGTCCCATTCCATATCTCAGGTAGTCTGGAAACAGAATAAATCCAGATTTGCCCTCCAACATTGGGCTTTACTAATTCGCAGCTCTGCAAGTGGCATATCTGCATATAAGTAAAGTGCTTCACATTGTATTTGCGACAATGAACTATGACTATTTAAACTTTTCATATTTACAGTCGGATAACTGTGCTTCGCTTATAACACTTCAGTAATAGTGACTATTATTTACTAACTTAAATGTGCACAACACTTTCTCAGTGTTAAACAATAGCAACAAATAGCACACCTGGATTATCTTTCGGAGATGACATAGTATGTAGTCGAATTGCATCAACATTGAGAGATCCAATGTATTTGTCTGTAGGTATACAGGAAACCTAGCAAGAGTTTCAGGTTACTATAATAATGTACAGCAGCATCTAAACATTAAACGCTATTGCCTTCGATTTTCAAATAAAATATATTAACAACTTACTATTAAATGTCTCGTGAGTGTTTATATACCTGATTATGTATGCACCGGCTTAAAACACGTTTGTTTTGGCTGGCTTGACTGGTGCCTCCGCATACTGAGACTAGACTCCGCCGCTACCTCGCTGCAATCAGCAGCCCACATGATGAAAGACCTCGTATAGTTTCGAAACCAGTCGGGCCATATTTGTTACATAAATTTGCATAATCCTCTCCTCTCCGCCAATCCCCTTCGAGCAGAATAAATGATTATGCTGCAAACTTTCAGCGATTGCAGACGACATAATTGACAATCGGAGAGATATAAAAATCTCGCCACCATTCGCCGCCAGCCAACCGTCGCCTATAGCGACGAAACATCCATAGCTTAAAGATTGTTAAGAGAATTTCATTTACATACTCGTATGGTCTCATGTACGTGGGTCACCATATTTACTGGGTATTTATTTAATAATCTCACAATCCATAAATCTTAGCTCTATAGTAACTCTATCGCAAATAAAAATTAAAAGAATTCGACTGTTTTTACTTACGGATACTCATTTACTTACGAAATATTCTTGTTTATTTAAATATTTTATTACAACCCTGTACATTAATTTTGAGATTAAATAGCGCATAACAGTAATAGGAATCTAGATCAATAACTATTATAACTACATCAAATTTTAATTTTATTCAGCCACACTCATTGACATTTTAATAAAGTTCGTAAATCGGACGTAGACAATGAAGCAGCCAACTATAAATGACTCCGTTCAAAAGCGTCTGACTTTATTAATGAGCTACCGATAATTCATGTTAGGAATAAGTTTTTCGATTAACAGAGAAATCGTCAAGAATAACAACCACATGCTGAATAACAACCACTGATTCGCGGAGAAAGAATCAAGATAGATATATAGACAGATAGATATAAAGACTATAATATGTGAATAGATGTCGTAAAGATTATAAGGAGAATTCATTGCGAGTGGAGCGCGACGTAGTGCGGGCCAGCTATCGGGAAACTTGTGATAAGTCACGATCGCCGCGCTCAGCCAACAGTGACGGATGGAAGCGGGAGTTATGTTTTTGTAATACGAATAACAAAATGTTACTCACGTGTGTTGAGTCAGCGATCTCTATCGACTCGGTTATCTCGTTCTTTCTGGAATAGACGAGAATTTCTACAGTAATATCTGTATCGTAATGTCATATTGTAAGTTATTGTGACACTAGATACGCTTTCGCTGTAATGACCGCGACGAAACAAACTCTCTCTCATTCCTTTAAATGTTTCTCAATTCCTTTGTCTATTCAAATATTCCTGTCTGTCCGTCAGTCAATAAAAGCAATGGCAATATAGGATTACAAAAAGTATCACAAAACGCATAGCAAATTTAAATCGATTTACGTACATCATTTCAAATTATTGTAGCTTGAAAGAGCCCTCTATTAGTCAAATGATAAAAACGGCTTTTTGCCGCTTTCCAAGAAACCCAGGCCCGTTTCTTACAGTTACAAAGCAATCGCCTCTATTTATAGACAATTCTCTAACAACAGCAATCGCGAACATGCAGCGGAACAAATTGTTTCCTCGATGTACGAAAGAAAACATGTATACAGTAAGCAAATAATGCACCTTTCAATAACACATACATAAGTGTCTAACGTTTATCGTGCGCACACGGCAATGGAAACAGTGCTTCGTACAGGAGGGAAAATTGCCAACACGGTTGAGTTATTGCACTAATCTGTGTAAGAAACTTAGCAGTTATCTGAGCCGTTTACTTTTCATATTGATGCTAAATGAAGAAAATTATACCGCACAGAATGGCGTTTAAAACGGTCGTTTGAACTAATATCATTATATTACCAAGCATAATAATTAAATAATAATTATGTTACACCATGGTATGAGTGATTTTAAATATAACAAAGTATTCACGTATAATTACCTCATAAATTGAGATTCATCCTGAATTTTTTCAGACAGTGTTTGCGGATATTTAACAGCCGGCAGAAAAACAGGAGGAACCTCGGCAGCTTGTTCCATCCTGAAAATGGGTTAAAAACGAACATTTTAGCTTTGTTACCAAATCACAAGATATTAAATTGATTTTTTAATTATATATACAACATTTAATATCTAAAATTGTAATTTTTACAATATAAATTGTTTGAAGCCATGTGATCATGTACCTATAAAGAAGATATGGAAAATCATTTATCTATAACGAGATTGACAAAATCTAGTCGTGTCTGATAAAAGGACTTACGTTTTCTGCGGCCTCAGCTCTGACGAGCAAAGATTACGAATATAATCATCACATTCCCGTTGCTTTTGTATTTGATATTCTTTCAAAAGATCTCTTCTGAAATCACCGTCCGCATTCGGCACGGGCGCCGGCTCTGCTTGCTGTGGAGTGCGTTCAGCGAGTGATGACCGTTCGGTTGAGACAGCCGTGGTCGAAATTGAGGTTGATGCAGAGTAATCCTGATTCCTATGTTCTGGGGTTGTCGCATTCGACGCCCCCACACTACTGTCGTTAGTTTTTGTTGATGTGGTTATTTCTCCAATGGGTTTTAGTTTCTCTTCGATTGGATTTAGAGGCTCACTGAACTCGTGATACAAGCTTTCATCGTTAATATTGTCAAAGAGTCTGTCAACAGACGTATTCATTAATTTGCTACCTTTTATACCGGTAAGATGAAAACCTGCAAAGCAAGATGACGAGGGCCCGTAGTCGATCGCAGAGAGGGCCATTACGGCCGGATGTCGGGGAGCACCATCGGGAAGAGGTCGCAACGAGCGCGTCATCGCATCGGCAGCGGAACGAGGCCTTCTAAACGGCATAGCCAAATGCGGGAATGTGCGCGGTTTTATGGGCGTGACAAGCATATGTTCAGTCCACGAAGTGTGCAAAGACGGCCGTTCCAACTTTTCCACGTCCACATTCAACATGCGCTGTTCAAAAGGCACGCTAAACGTATCGGCCGGTATAGACTGTAGCCATGACAATAAACTCAAGTCCGATTCGTCGAAACCAGAACCATCTAGAAGTCGAGAAAAATTCACTTCGTTCGATTGCGCCTCTTTAGACCCGGTGGCCTTCGCTTGGCAATAATTCACGCATGATTCGTATAAAATTCCTTTGATGAGTAATTGCATTAGACGATCATTTTTGGCGCACTTCAGCGTCACCCCGCCAGACTTCTTGTCGCAAGGCAAAAACTGTTCAACAAGAGGATACACTTCTCGAAAACACTGAACGCGAGCGTTACTAGGATTCCATTTCTTAAATTGTGCGTGATCCGTTATACTGGGAAGAGTTAGAAGTAAACATAAATTTGAATATTCTTCCTTCGACGGCGCTAATTTTTCTAGATCGCTGAGTACTTTGACGACTTCGTCCACGATGTTTTCGACATTGTTGTAAGCTTTGATTTCTGATCTGATGCATAAAAGTTCTATGTACTTATGTCTTAATATAGCATAATGGAATTTGTCAGTCTGGAAGCTCTTGAGTGCACTAAGGGGTTGAATGAACTCGAGGACGTCGTCCCACTGTCCATCGAGGATCAGTTGTCTTAGAAATAAAACGTCATCCGCAAAATTGCCATTTATAACGCCCGTCTCCCGTTCCAATGACAGCTGCGTAATGTGCAAGTCGCGATTGTGAAGGAACTCGAGAGCCAGACGTACCACATCATCTTCGCGTAAATTTAGATGTGTAGACGGCATAGCTGTTCCTCCTCGACCAATACCTTAAACCAAAAACATATTCTGGTAAAATTTACAGTGCATTTCATTTATAACTTACATATGTACATACATACATATCTTCACGCCAATTCCCTTACGAGGTATGCAGAGAGCATTTATAACTTATTTTCAGTACAAGTAATTTTGAAGTAGGTTATAATTGCAACTAAAAATTGAAATTATGGTTTAAAATCTCAGAAAAATGGAACTACATCGGTACTGATTGTTAAGGGCTCATGAGGAAGGACCTCGTACAGGTCCGAAACTAGTCGGGCCACCCCGATAAACGTACGTGTGTTAAGGCGGTACATTTATAATCATGTGTATAAACACTAACGAAACATTTCATATTAAAATATACAAACATCAAATCAACTAGTTTAATACAGATTCAATTAGGTTTAAAAAGGTACTTAATA
>DWDT01002642.1:0-13423 GCA_018245595.1 Microceris scylla | reverse complement strand
ACGAGGCAGTCTAATTTTCATTTAAATTCACCTATTTACTGCAAACGGCTTTTCCGGGCAGCACGACGTCTGCCGGGGTAGCTAGTAGTTATATAGAACACTAGAATCATTTGCAGGAATATTTCATTTAATGTGAAATGGCCAAAATTCCTCTTTTCTACTGGTTTTAAAAAAGGTCAAGCTTTGAAATTACATTACCTGTTACCAAAATGAAGTCAGTATTAAACTATATATTCAAGTGAAGTTTTTTAATTTCAGAACAAGGTACTAAACGAAAATACGGCGATAATAATCACAGGCGAAATTTTAAATGCAGATACCAAACAAACTTTTTGACACCTAATGCGAAAAAGTGTAAGCCTTCAACAGAAGAAAGCAAGAAACCCCACCATGTTCAGAAAGACAAACTGATTCAAAAAGTAGATGACTCAAAAACACTAAAACCATTTGCTGGTATACTCCACCTAATAGATGATAATGAGAGTGATAAGGATTTTGATGACCTACAAGTTAATTTTAATATTGAAGATGATGAATATATAGTAGATGAATCTACCGAAATGTACACATCTGTATCTGCTGAACCAGTGGTATGTGAAGCTCTATCGTCCTTAATGTGCAACTATGAGTCATCTGATAATGAATCAATTAATGAATCAAAAGTGAAACAGAATAAAACCGATACTTCAAATAAGCTACATGACTCAAATATTTGTAAAAACAAAGATGAACGTCTGGAAAAAAATGATGATGATAGTGGACCAGAGGAAACTAAAATACTTAAAGATCCTATAATAGAAAACAATAGTGAATTACGTAGTAGTGAAAACAAAATCCAAAAGCACGCCAACATTACGAATCAAACAAAGGCGCAGAATAAACTTCAAAAGAACAATGTACATAAAATAAATAATACAATTAAATTAAAACCAAAATTACCATCTACACTTCTTGAAAAATTGTTACATAATGAAATACGACAAGAACGGAATATTGTACTGCAATGTATTAGGTATATTGTTAAAAATAACTGCTTTGATAATAAATAATTTACTACCTACTAAATACATGCCAGTTATCTAGTATTTTTATTTATAAGTATACTAATGGACTGACAGCTGAATATCAAAATAGAATGTGATATTACATCAGCAAAACGACGGACTCCATCCAATACTTAGAACAGGAAATTGAGACCTTTTCGCAATAAATCAGTATACTTTCGATAACACCACTTTTTGTGAAATTAAATTTTCTATATCAATCATAGCACCCACTATTTCCAGTATTCGATCTTAATGTACGTAGGTACTTTAAATCTAATCTATAATGAAAAGCATACGTAACCTACACGTTACGATTTATCGGTTTTCGTATACGGTTTCCAGTGGCGTATGTATACGCAATGATTAGGTACCTTATGATAATGATACACACGATAAAACCGGAAAGTTGTTATAACCGTACGTGTATAACCACCCTAAGGCCTGCTTTCGGTAAAATATATCAAGTTAACCTAATACCACAAAACGTATTTCAACAAAATAAACAAATTATAGTAGGTATTCTAATTTCCTGGAAAAAATTACTAGCCATAGAAATTTGAAATTTTGGTAGGCATTCATCTGTCATAGTTTAACACAGAGGTTTTTTGTCCAAAGGACAATAATTGTTTAAGTTGACTTATTAATGTTAAATTTTGATTGTAAGTAATAAAATCTAATGACAATGATTATTTTGAAAAATAAAACACTGGAATTATTTGTTTAGTTTATTCATGTCTAAAATGATTTAAGACTGGGTGGCGGCAGCAGTGGCAGTAGCAGCCGCTGGTGTGGCCGTTGTAGCCGCAGCCTCCTCCCTAATGCGGTCCTTTTTAAGAGTTCCCATGAATGCAGCCTTGTCAGCCGGGGTCTGGAAACGACCATGACCAAACTTGGAAGATGTATCAATGAATTTCAAGTTGATCTTCTCCAAAGCTGCTCTCTTTGTATGCACCCGCAATGACTGAAACAAAAAGGTTAATATTCTGTAAATCTGGACTAAATGTATTTTTGGTTTGTATCTAATAATTTCAATCTTTAATTTAAAGAGTTACTTCATTTGATTAAAGGTACTCTACAAAAATAAATCCATCAAAAAATTAATGAGAATCCCAATAAATGATTCAGTATGTTGGTTGTTTAAATATCATCTTTACTCACTTTCCTGAGGGTTATAACACGCTTCTTGGGTCCCATGCAGCAGCCCTTGATCATGACGAAGTCATTGTTGACTTCACCATAGTGTGGGAAACCACCCATGGGTGTAATTGATTTCTCAGACAAGTCATATTCAGTAGATGCATTATTCTTTATGACTTTGCCATCCTTGGTATGGATACCTGTGTGAACACAAATACAGATAGTAAAGAGGATACAAAAGGTGTGACATGTTTTTAAAGCCTAATTGATACTACTAATATTAAGTTCAATATATACCTTGACCAATTCTGTAAATCTTCTTGTTCATCTCAGTACGATGATGGTAGCCCTTCTGACCAGCACGAGCTACAGTGAACGATACTCTTGAAGGATGCCATGCTCCAATACAAGCAACCTTCCTCAGACCCTTGTGTGTCTTGCGTGGCAGCTTCTTTGTGTGCCAACGTGAGGTGACACCTTAAATTTTATTATCAAATTAGATACTTGTAACATGTAAGGCCAACAGCAATATTTTACCAAATATGGCAACATTTACCCTTGTATCCCTTTCCTTTAGTGACACCAATGCAATCAATCATCTCATCCTGAGCAAAGACAGAGTCTACAGGGATAGGCTTTTCAAGATGTTCTCTTGCCCATTTCACTTTGTCTTCAATAGTGCCTCCATTAACTTGGATCTCCATAATGTGAGCTTTCTTTTGACGCTGTTTCAACAGTTTCATCTGAGTATGGGCAATTACTCTAACCACACTGCAGTATCTGATCATCTTTTTGAAGTCCTTCTCAATGGACTTGCGGCCCAGTTCATCTTGCCATTTCTTGCTAGCCTTGGTGAAGGCCTTCTTCTTGCATTTGTACCTAATCAATTACAATTTCAAACTACAGCTGCAAGAAAACACCACATGGCCTCTTCTGTGAGCGGAGACCACATAGCCAGAATATGCCACACAGCATATAACAAACAAAACCCTCATCTTAAGATAGGAGAGCTGACAATGAAAACATTAATAAAATATTTATAACTGATAAATAAAATCAAAATAAAATATTAATAACTAATAAAACAAAGCTATTATTTTTTAATATACCTACATATTATTTTCTAATTTTGTACATTTTTAGATATAAAAAAATTTGTTCATATTTTATATTCAAATGATTTATCATATCGTGTTCACTGTGCGAAATGTTTAATATTCGTAAAATAAATAACTCCTATTTTTTATATACTATCAGAGCATTTCTCCTTTAAGACTACAAAATTCAGTCATTCTCTGAACAACCTAGGGACTCAAAAATTCAAAAGAAACCACATCTTTCTTTAAACGTTCAACAAATTAGGGAAATAAGCAAATCATGAAATACAATGTGATGCATACCAATTCTTGTAGAAGCGACGGCGACAGTCCTCAGACATGTGCTCCGCCCATACAGTGAGTAGGGCGCGGAGACCATGCGGAGTCTCAATGTAACCTACAACACCCACACACACCATCGGCGGGGTCTCAATGATGGTTACGGCCTCCACTATTTCCTTCTTATTAATCTCTGTAAATGGCAATAAAGTTAGGAGCGACTGCGATTTTACAAGTTAATGTAATGTTGAACAAAACATAGGAAATACTTACTTGAACCAGGACGGTCAGGTTCTCTGACAACGTGGGTCATGCCAGCCTTGTAACCAATAAAAGCCGTAAGATGCACTGGCTTGTTGGGGTCATCCTTGGGGAACGCCTTTACCTTGCCACGATGACGTCGGGACCTCTTTTTGGGATAGAATCCCATGGACCCATGACGGGGCGCCGAAAACTTTCGATGCGACTGAAAATATAAACTTACATCAGTACAGAACAAAAATACCAACAATTGATGAAGATTGTTGAATATTATCAGTCCGCCCTAGAATAATCTTCACATAAGAATCAGGTTCTAACCGTATAATTATTTCTAGTTTTATCATCATTTAGTAATAAAATATCAAAAATAAATAAACGAATCTTCAAAACGGCACAATCACATACATATTTCTATAAATGCAATATAGTTCTTATACTGATCCGAATAATAATTACAAATTGAATTTATTTGAAACACGCTACTAACCATATCGTTTGATAGTCGCGACAAAAATGGCAGAGAAAGAGTAGCAGTGTTGCATACAAGCAAGTCTTGTGGGGCGTCAGTAGTTGTCAATTTATATTAAGACTATAAATATTGCTATTACTAAAAATTTTATGCACCAATGTTCTGAACTTAAAAATGATGAACTGATGAATACTATGTAACTGGTGCTTCGTGTTACTTCTCGTTTTCACTCTAAACAATATTTTTCATTTTTCGTCTATTCCTCGTTTCGATTATTATTATAAAAATAGTATCAATACTCTCGCTATTGTTACCATAATGGTCGCTAGAAATAATGACTTTTGCTTAACTCAGCAAAGTATTTGCATTTAAAATGGTAAAGATGGATCATGGAACTCAATATACTATTTAGAGTGGAAGAGAGGCGTCGCTTCCATTCTGCTTTAGGGGAAATTGAGCCGTAAATTATTACTTGGTATTACTGCTGCTGGTGGTGGTATTAGTATTATAGACTATTCAATTACATATCCTGCGAATGTGTTGTCATCGATCACTTGTTAATCTATATTTGAAATACTTTGAAATCTTACTTTAATAAAATTCATTTTATTTCAAAATGTATGTAGTATTATGTACTATTTTTAGCGCCTTTTAATATTGAACCTAACAACTGTGATTTATTTAAGTTGGAAACACTGACTCCAAGTTATCAAATTTGACAAATTTTATCACTATTCATCTGTACTTGCAAATTGCAGAATCGATTGAAGAATTAGGGAGTTAAAAATTAAAACTTCTGAAATGTCGTGAAAGTATGCTAATTGCTACTGGGTATTCGTTAAATATCTGTCGACGTTGAAAATACTCGTTTTAAGTTGAAATAGAGACCCTAGCAACAGTAATTTACCAAAAAGAAATTAGTTTTTTTAGTTTCCATAAAAATGGCGGGTCCCATGGAAAGAATTCAAGTGTTGGATGATATAGAAAAGGATATAATTACTTGTCTCCAATGCGCTGGTAAGTGAAAAATAATGTGACAATCGTATATGTTGTACCGTAAATTTCATTTTTCTCTTTTGTTTAAGCACAAGCATTGCTAGAATTGGGCAAGGAGAAATCTAGTCAGAAACAAGCTGAGAGTAACACCACACAGTTTTTAAGAACTTTAAGCCAAGTTGAGTCAAAGCTGAGTGATCAGATAAACTATTTGACTCAATTCTCTACGGGACAACCACACGAAGGTTCTGGTTACGCTTCCCAAAAGGTGTTACAAATGGCCTGGCACCGGCTTGAGCATGTTCGTTCATGGGTAAATGAACTGGACAGACTGAAGACATCACATTTAGCAGCAGCCCCTCGTACTGGACCCAACAGTGTTTCTAATGGCAATATGACTTCTGGGACTAGTACCTAGTATTTCACCCTACCACACCTTCGCTTAAACTAATTCATATTTGAATAGTTAAAAACTCTTTGAAGGTGTGTTATGTACAGTGATAATATGCAGTGGACATAATAGAAATAAGTGTAGTGTAAATTAGTAAAACATGAACAGCTATCATGTGTTGGAGTAGCCTCAGTGTCCTACACTTGAAGAAAGAGACAGTTCCTGTGAATGGTCTTCATAAGTTATTTTTAAGTAAAAAAAAAACACTAAATAATTTTAAGTAAAAATTCTGTAATTATATTCTACCTTATATATATAAGCTGTAGTTAATGTTTATAAATAACAAACAAAAACTTAATATAAATTATTTATTGTTTCTATGTAATTTTTAATAAACAATGGTGTCTTATTGCTAATACAATTGTATCATAGAACTAAGTCTTTGCAGAAGATAGATGTTGTTAATATGTGTTGTGGCATGTCTTTGTAGTGGACCTTAATCCCTATAATAAATTTAAATTATTGTTAACATATGAGCAGTATCCGCTGTTTTGTTGTGTTATGCATGGCAGAGAGAGAGGTGTCATGAATCAAAGCTCAATTTCGACTAGCACTGAATTTAAGTATATATGTTACAATACTTTACTTTGACTCAACACCAGTGGGAATTGAGTGGGAGTGGGAATGTAAATTGGTGTGGACATATGAGAAAAGTATATGCTGTTTTGTTGTGTTACATATGGTAGAGAGAAAGGTGTCATAAATCTAAGCTCAATTTCGACTAGCACTGAATAAGTATATATGTTGCAATACTTCTCTTTGACTCGACACCAGTGGGAATTGAGTGGGAGTGGGAATGTAAATGGGGTAGCACAAAAGTTATGATGTTGATGTTGACATTGCATATTGAGATGTTACATCTTATGAGTTAAAGATCTATTTAATTTATTTGAAAACAGTATGCTATTTCAGTGCAACATGTAGCATCAAAAATTGTATCCTACATATTGCAAGTCATTTTACCAACCACAAAATAAAAAAATCTGAATTACATATTGATAAAACATGTTTTACATTACACAGTGACAAGCAAAAATTTTAAGTGTGTATTTGATTTCTGTTTGATTTTGAGTCATGTGAAAAAAAAAATTTGCTTAAACATTGAATAACATTGATTGTACAGAAACAACTTGGTTACATTTCTGATAGATTGTTGCATGTGTATAGGTTTTTCAATTATAATATAACTCAATAGTCAATAAATTACAGATAGTAAACTATTACAAAAGATTTTAAAATATTGGTAACCAATTGGACAGCCTTGTCAGTTGGTTGTTGCAAGTCTGACTGCAGAGTGGGTGGTCTTGGGTTCAAATCCCGGGTCTACTACTATTGGTTTTTTCTAATTTAGAATTTCTAGTAAAAACCCAGTATCTGGATTTATGCCTGGTGTATGACAATGAGGTCACCACCTATTTCATAGGATGTAAATGTAACTGGTGAAATATGGGACTGTACTATACCCTTCTGCCTACCCCTTCAGAGATTATAGGCGTAATGTTACGTTTTAGGTAACTAATTAAACAGTGTAACAGTTGATGGTGTTTCATAGGCTTATTAAATTAAATTTAGCAAACAAAATCCCATTGCATTGGAAAGATGGGATCTGTGTCAGCCTCAATGTCAACATCACTTCAAGAGATCCATTTCGGGGGACATACTGTATATTTTGATGAACTATTTAATATACATGTATTCCTCATATTTAGAGTTATGTATATTATTAAGGCTGTTATTAAGTAGTGAGTATATACATAGTTCTTTAGATTTGTAGTCTATGTGCTGTCTAAGTGTATTGTGTAAACAATGTTATGTGTTACAAGATGAGACACTTCTTGCCTCAATGGTGAAGAAAAAATCAGGAATTCTACACATTTATGAACTTTCTATGTCATTCTACATACTTTCTCCTTATAAACGATCTGCATGTATTATACAGTAGTGAAATGTCAGAGTTGATGATGATGATAAGGTAATCAAAAATATATATAATTATTATTATTACCCTATCCAAATTCAAAGATAAATAAAGCAACTGTTAGTCATAAAATTAACATTAGAAATCTCAAAGCATTGTTATGGTCTATAAACTTTATAACAATAGTTTGGATTAAAACATCTGAAATTCCTTTTGTTACAAAGAATAATTGTATTATCAAATTAAAACATAGCTTCACATTGTGTAATATAACATCTTGATTGTACTTTCCAATCTTAATAATGTGTGAATTTCTAATTTAAATTCATTCATTTATCTTTAGTAGTAGATTATGTAGAATTGTATTAATAAAACAACTGCAGATATTGTAACAAAAATTTATTGCAAATGGAATAAAGTAATTGTGAATAAAAGTCTTTAATTAGCTAATGTGTTATAGTCATTGTCACACTAGTTTGGTTCTTGTTCACATGAGATCTATATAAACAGTTTGGAATTAATATTTCACCACCTTCCACATATGTTAGATACAGGTCACACAAACATTTAGCATAAATTGATATATATTTGTAACTATGAAAAAAATTGATTTTATTATTATTGATGAAACCAAAAAGTGATATGATTATTTCTAGAGAATATGATGTGATAAAACAAATTTCTTTTTAATTATATAGACAACAAAACCAATTCGTACATAGGAGAATACAACCTTTACAAAAATAAATAACAATTAGTAACACATTAGTCTATGCTTCAATAATTAATTGGACTATTTTAATTACTATAGTAAACAACATAGCTCTAGCTTAATGCAAGCTGATCCATATATTTTATACCAGAAGTCCATTAAATGTGGTGAAAATTTTGCAGCAAAATTAACTATTTTTATAATATATGCCATATTTCCAGATGCACATGAATTGTAATCAGCTTTTCGCATAAATGTACCAGATAGCAATGTACATAATAAGTGTCTTGTGCATGTGAAAATAAATAAGCCACTTTGAATGTTTGACACAACTGACTCTCCAGTCACTCCTCTTTTCAGCTTCGTTGATTGGCATTGGCTTGCGTGAATTTCTCAATATCGTCTAAGGATTTCTTTGCTTTAGATGATATATCATCCATTGATCTCCTTGCTGTTGAAGTTATATCATCGATTGATTTTTTTGTTTGTGATAGAAGCTCATCTGTACTCTTGCAAGCAGAACTTGCGAGTTCCTTAATCTCTGAATCTAATTTTGTTATAACCCATTCAATAGCTTGACGACCTTTACCAGCATTCAAGGATATTTTATTTGCTAGAAGGTCCTCCATGTAGTTACTCAGCGGCACACCCTGAAATAAAAACAAAGGGTGAACTAAATAGAACATTATATTCTGTGTCTACCTCTGCTAAATGTTAGATAATGGTAGGTCCTTCACAGGTGCAATATTCGAACTTGGATTGCAAACATTTGTGAATAGTATTGCAAGCAAAAACGAATAAAATGTTTCTTTAGTTTTAATGTGCTCAGGATTAACAAAGGTTATTATAACAGCAATATTGAGCTGAAATGTGAATCAAATGAAAATGAAGAGTGAGGTTAAATTACAATTGTTTTCTCAAGGACTTATGTAAAGTGGTTTGGATGCCAACAAGATCACTTTTACTGTTATAACAAAGTAGAGTTGGCAAAGTGGTTACATGACGTAAATAGAATTACAATGAGAATGAAATATGTGGGTGTTATCACATATTTGTCAATCACATGGTTTGCAAGATTTTAAATAAGTAAAATCTTGGAATATTTCTATAAACCCTTTCATGTCTTGTTAGTCATTTATTCCTTAGCAGTAATTAAAGCATACTTGATAATGAAACATATTAATTCATGATGTTAATTTATCCCTTGACATTGATTTGCAACAAACTCCTTTATCAAATATTATTAATTTATCAATAATGATAAATTCAAAGTAGTTTGATAATATTTAAAATCTTATATCAAATCATATCAAAATTTGATAATATCTAAGGTTAATTAAATGTTATTTTACAACTAGAATATTGGAAGAATTTTGGAAGGTATTTACATTATCTGTTAAATTTTGACCTTGAAAATGAAACAATGAACTCACTTATCTGATATTGATTGTTTTATCATTGTCAAGTGTAGACTGCAGAAACATATGGTGTATGTCTTGTCAACAATAGAAAATGATATGAAAAATAAATGAATGATTTGATTTGTTTTTATTTATCAAGGGGTAATCTGTATATTGTATAAATAGAATTATTATTTTGTCATTTTCACTTACATATAAAAACACTGGACTAAGGAGCCATCTATTAATAAAAATCATCATATCTGTATAATAGTATTAAAATTAAATTTTCTGATTTCAAATCAAGCAGTAGAAACTCTACTGTGATAGTCAAATAGCTCATAAACATACAAAATAAACTGAAGCAAATACTTATATAGATAATTATATGTTGGAAGGCAGAATAAACATTGATTTCTTATAACAAATATTATCCTAGATATAAAATGACTTCACAAATTCCTACTTATTTCTTAAGTTTAGTGAACAAAGCAACCTGCACTTAGCCAGCATAGCAGGCCTTAACCCTTCTCATTTTAAAATGAAACCCATATCCATCGGTGGATAGATAAAAGGGGTTTATGATAATGAAAACAGGCCAGCTATATTATGGATGATAAGAGTGCTACTGGCAACTTTGTTCCATTAAAAAATTTTTTTATTTTTTGTATAGATATTGCAACAAAGTAGGTGGCAGCAGTTGCAGTTGAAGAGCTGAAGATCAATCTCAGTGGCATACTATTGAGAATGTTTAGCAGTAGATGGAAATAGGCTAACAGTGAAAATTATAATATATTGTTAAGTATCAACCATCCTGTTACTATAGCATAAGCTCTTTAGGCTTGTGTTGGGATCAGAGGGGGCTATGTGGAGATGTTCCAAGATTTTAATATTATCCATTTAAACACTGCAAAAATTATTAGAGAATTTTCTCAAAGTATATTTGTACTTACTTGCACTGTCACTACCGCCTCCTGTGTTAGGAGAGTTTTCGAATTATCGGATGGATGAGGAGTGTATTTCACAGTTTCATCAACAGCAATGTACCGGCAGAAGGTTAAGTTGGTGGTCTTCAGGGTCATTAGTCGCTCACTTGGATTCACTTCTGACTTTTCACTTGCATAGCAAATCTTAGCAGTTCCAATTAGCTATAATGTTGTTTTAATAAAGTTTTATTACTTAATAAAAGTTAGGTAGAATATGGCACACAATCATTTATTGTCGTCATTAATATTTCTTAATTACTTCGCCC
Organism: Microceris scylla; assembly: GCA_018245595.1. Taxonomy (NCBI): domain Eukaryota; kingdom Metazoa; phylum Arthropoda; class Insecta; order Lepidoptera; family Hesperiidae; genus Microceris; species Microceris scylla. Next base: position 2,405 of record DWDT01002642.1, on the reverse strand, counting down.
TTTTACGTCACATAAAAATTGAGACTAAAGTGTTATCATTTAAAAAACTTGTTTCATAAAATTATTGACAACAAAGAAAAACAAATTTTAAAAAAGTTTAAAATGTTCTGTTACCGCTTGAGCCCATCTTGGAAAAAACCACTTTGAACTGACAAGCCTGTGGGTATGCAGTACTCCATTGACTACCTTCCTCTCAACCACATCAGTACCTATTACAGCTGGGTTCATAGGATTGGGATATTTTCGCCATGCTGCCTGCGCGACTGTCTCCCACGGATGGCTGCAACATTCACCCAATTAATCGTAACGATAACATCGTCTTCAGTACATTTCCTTACCAAATGTTGCGTCACAACTCACTTGAATGTGTGTTCTGAGGTCCAAATCTTCATATTTATCTAATTCTATTTCACTCTCAAAACATTCACTAGTTATTCTAATTCGAATTAGAATTTTATATCATAATATATTACATTACGTCTGTGATATTACAACTCCGCAACCAACACAGGAAGGAAAGAGTGAACATTGGATTGGTGGACAAGGACGCATAAAAAATGACAGTTCTTATCGATATCACAAGATCGATTTTATGCTCACTTTTTGTCATGCAATTTTTCGAGCATTATTCGATTTTTTGTCAATTGGCTAATTTCTTAGATAACTATGGTATGTATTCTTCATGTACTTAAACATTTCAAATATCCTTTATTTGAAAAAAATAATTCGTTCGATCTTACGGCATTCATTTCGTGTTTTACTCAAGTCTATAATACATAAATTTGGTCATTTATTTGATTCAGAGACTTTTCTGGGTGCGTTCCACTAAGCGTCCACAACGACCACGCTCACGACCACAGTTTTTTCCATTCCACTTGTTTGCGAGCGTTACGGTCGTAAATGGTCCTACGGTCGCCATGTTTGTTGCTTTGAGTTTTGAAAATCCCGCCGATTTTCAGATGGGTCGCCGTGAGCTTCGCGTGAGCGTAAGTCATGACGTCATGAGTAACGTTTTCGCCGCGACCACTACGCCCGCGGTGCTACGTGGAACGACTAAACGAGCATTGTCGTCGTTGTGGATGCTTAGTGGAACGCTCCATCTGTTAAAACTAACACTCTTCATAATTTTAATGTTCCTTATTACAAAGACAATTTATATTCTATTGCAAACGCATGTACCTACATACGTACATATGTAATTAAGTAATAGGTTGAAATTAATATTGTTCAAATAATAAGTTACACAGATATCATTTTATATGATTTTGTCATAATTTTATAATTAAAATGTTTAAATTATTGTGATCATCGTTCTATTTTTCCAGTTTTGATTCCAACCGATTCGATTTGATCGTAACAGTAATCGAAAATCATAAAATGCTCTTCACTATTTTTGGACAAATGTCATATGTCAATGTTACCTCATATTTGGAATCTAGTTTAAGGCCCTGTAAACGACATATTTTTAATCTTTTTGTTTATTTATATTTACCTGTAATGATGTTCGTAACAGTAATTATCTGTATAATAATTATGAGAAAGATTGAAACTTTAGGACAGCTGCCAACATAGTTCTAGTTTGTGAAATCAAATAGTCCTTTAGCAATAATTTTATGTAATATTACTGTTCATATTGTAGTACTATACAGCTATAAGAATCTTTAATGCCACTTTGCCAATGACCTATTGTCATTCCTTTTTGAAATGTTACCGTTTCGTGTTTTATTATTTTGCGTATTGTTGGCATGAAAATAGACAGAATCAATATTAGAATGCATAACTGTGACATAAAGCATTATAGGTAATTGCTGTAATAGCACTTATGGTTAATTAACTGTTGTGCTTACATTATTACCTATATATGAAACATGAACTGATCAAAGCACTGAACTCTTCAATGTAGCCTATATTTTGCTCCATGTAAACTTTTCTAAAATATGTTAGGTATTTAAAAAAAATGTTCCGATTTAAAAAAGCTATATACGTTAATAAATAACCTGTGTGTAATATATACAATGTATTTAATATATTAAGTTTTTCGTCACGATTGACGCAAGGCCCATATAAATTGACGTGGCCATTTAGGTGCCAGCGCGACGTAGCAGAATCAAGGGGAGAGCACGTGTATCCAAATCACGCGCTGTATGCTTCCCGCTCGTGTCATATTTTAAGGCGTATCTTTTGGGTGGAATAATAATAGGCGAAACCACAGAAAATTATTTCCTATTGCACCGACGCAGCATTAAATAAAAGCAATTTGCGCTGTAAACCGCGAAATATTTATCTAAGGTTTTTTATGCGGTAAAAGTAGTAATTCCTTCTATAAGTTCGTAGTAATTACAGTTTTCAATATCATCATCATCAGCCTATCTCAGTCGACTGCTGGACATAGGCCTCCCCAAAAG
>DWDT01002641.1:0-13424 GCA_018245595.1 Microceris scylla | reverse complement strand
AACGCACCATTACGGGATAGACAGCGGCCACAGAGCGCTAAATATAACTATCCTTACATACCTGACGAGCTTTTTCTATAACACCCTTCACTTTTACAGGGACGAAGATTTCGGAAATTTCGTTATAATATAATACACCACTTTTATACATACAAGAAAGCTCCTCTATACCCGAAACGCGTGTAAACACATTAAGTTCAAGCATTCCGTTATGAGCGAGCACTGATAAGCGCTATCTTATGTCACTAAGTAACAGGTGAGTGACTCGAGCTGTTTGGACAAGGGGTTGTTTACGGGCTTTGGAATATTCGAAACGTTTTTTATTTAACATTGAACTGTCCTGTGTCATCATATGGTTAAAACACAGGGCATAGAGAAAAAGAAATCGTCACCATCATCATTATCATCATCATCAGCCTATTCCCGTACACTGCTGGACATAGACCTCTCCAATAGCACGCCACTGAGCTCGCTATTCAACTCTTCGCATCCCACCGCTGCCACCCACTTTGGGTATATTATCGTCACTCCACCTGGCTTTAAGCTATCTTTTTTTTTTTAAAAAAAAGGACATGCTCGATTACAATCCTCATAATACGCGAATGATGCATTCAAAACAAAGAAAGGTTCTAGCATGTTCTAGTACTTTTCTTTGTTTTGAAAAGTTCTAGTAGGTTCTAAACTAGTTTTACGAGTGAACATGATATCCTTACATGAACTGCAATTTTGCACCAATTTAGCTATACATACATTAGAACATACATTTGTAAGTCTATTAGCTGTCTGATTACCATAGAAACTCCGCCTTGTTTGGAACCAGACTGCCTTTTTTGGATTGCCTCAAGATATTATAACATGACACCACGTCTAGTCATCATTTCAGTCTACCATTTCATTCACATATCACGTGCACTATTTATCAATTCGTTTTTTCATTGTCAGTCTAACCCATTTCCCTGTTGAACCTGCCATTCCACCTCACCCCCTCGTAATAAGCGTCGTCACCCGTTTACTCAATTTGCTTGTCAATTCATTCGAATTGTTTTAATTGATGACGAGCGTTAGCAGAGTGGTTGCAAGCGCGACTGTCGATCGGGAGATCCTGGGTTCAAATTCCGGGTCGGATATTGGAATTTCCTAATTTAGAATTCCTATTACTCACTCGGAGTCTGGATTTGTGCCCGATCTATGGCAATAAGCTCACCATGTAAACGTAAAACCTCTTAAACATACCTGGTGAACCGTGGGAGTGTACTAAACTCCTCTGCCTACCCTTTCGGGGGTTATAGGCGTCATGTTACGATACGTTTTCAGTCTAAACATTGATATACAACTTCGTATTATTTTACTTAGAATATTAGACGAAGCACCTACTGAGCGTCCTCGATGTTCTCGAATATTCTATGCGTTTCCGCAATTAACTGCTGCGATTCCGCAATTTCCGCAATCTATCAAACTGTGTCAGACATATACAATATACACACATTTGTGTTAATTTCTGATAGAAAAACTATACTCAATTCCAAACTATGTAAGTTTGGTCTAACTTTATATTGTTATTATATAAATTTGTTTTAAAAAGTTTTGTAATAATAATAAAAACAAGTAACCTCCTAAAAAGTAAATTATAATATAATATATGTAAGCTTTGGTTGGCACAGTAAAAGCACCAATATCAATGTAATGAAACAAATTGTAATAATTACTGACAAATATACAATTAATTGACTCCATTGCAATCTATTTACCTGTAATATTCACGAATGCAAGCCGTACAGATTTAATATTATGAATTTAATATGAAATATTCAACCTTTTTTAATATAAGTGAGAAGCCATACCTTAACTGCAACCCGTCTGTAGTTCATATGAAATAAGTTGCATATAAGGCTGTTTACGAATGCGCTGTGACCCTTAAAAGCCTAGTTCTTAGCTTCCACATTTAAAATAGGAACATGCTATGTATAGGAACCGTTGCTTAGCAACGGCACGTACACAAACTTTGTTAGGAACAGAACAAACAAATCCGTAGTACTGGGATTTTGCAGTTGGATTTTGAAACTTTTAACCTTATGTTCTAATAATAAAATTGTATTTAGGTCGCTCATATAGGTAGAAATAAAGCCGTGTTCACATTAAAATATTCTCTAATCATTATAAATTATTAAAACTATAATTTAAGTACGTGGGCGATAAATCAAAACAATGGTGTAAGCTTCAGCCTATGGTATAATTTCTACATGCTTATCACAACGTTATCAACATTGGAACAGTTATGTTTTATGGGCCATGATGCCTGTAAATTTTTTTTAAATTCGATATGGCCGTTATTTTAATAGACCAATATTTTTAATATACCATATTTATTTCATATAATAATATGTCATAGCCTCATCATAAAATAATGGTTTATTTCGTATCCCATATTAATTTCATACTAGCTGATACCCCAGTGACTTCGCCTGCGTTGTTTATAATATTAACAATATAATTTATGTACAAAGAAAATAAAACAAATACTACTGAAGGCAATAATGTATTTAAGTGATTTTAAAAAATCGCTAAAAATTTTAAACATTAATGAATTTATATTGAATGAAGATATCGTAATATTATTTTCAAATAAGGTCGAAGTGTCTAAGAAAAAAATATTTGAATGTATTCAGTACTTTTTAAGTAACGGACGCACAAACGCAGACATTTTATTTATATAGATACCATATACCAGCATATCTATACTTAAAAATTTGGTTCTTTTAAACGATATTCAGTAGCATTTGTCAATGGAATTAGGGCATATAGGGCATTGGGTCTTGTAAAGGTCAGTGCTGTTTCCTATGAATCTGACTACGCAATTCTGAATAATGACCGCCTAAAGTCACGCAGTCACTCTATAACAGATGCAACTTTTATTACAAACCAGTTACATAAATGTAATACATTTTAGGCTTTAACGTTACTAAAATATAACGTTACTAACATTGAATGACACATTATATACTAGCATGTACTCCTCTGCCTACCCTTTCGAGGATTACAGGCGTGATGTTGTTTTTTTGTTACTATGAACTAGTAGTTTTCTGAATGATGTACTAGTAGTTTCTGAATGGTAGGTCTGCAAGGAGGTATGCTCTCTGCCTACACCGTGAGTAAAAAATCTGAATGATTTTAGTTTTTCATTGTCTTGAAACACAGATGGCGTTGATGTTCTTCATATTTTTAATGATCGCACTGCCCACCTACATTGTGTTTATAATACTTTCTCGGCCCAAAGGCGTTTTAACAGAAATCGAGTTAGTGGTAATACCACTTGTAATCGATTCTTCTAGTTTTCTCTTTATCGATACATTATTGCTTCATATATCATCGTCGTCCTTTGTATATTATCAATATCAACCCTATTATCGTTATATTATTGCGTCCGGGATTTCTCTCAACATGAGACATTCTTATTTATTAAATTATTCGGAGTCTAAAGAATTTGGATCTAGAACATCCTGTATACAATGACTGAACACATCCTGTAAACCGGCCCGTATCGTTACAAGTGCCACTAATGAGCTATAAAAAATGCAGAAATAGTGCATCCACAGTCGAAATACTAGAAAAGCTTCATTCATTGCACAAAACTGCGCATTTAATGAATGTATCTCAAAGTTTTTAGATAAAATGTATATTGAAAATTAATAAAAATAAATCATGAAAATAAAGTTTAAAAACAAACGACCGTGCTTGGCGATATTTGAGGAAAATATACAGGGGATGTGAATGCACGAATTGTTCATGACAACGAGAGAGAATAATACGAAAAATGGCCAAAAAGAGTTTTAGTGAAAAGTCATTTTCCATGAACACAGCCCTGATATCACCTTAAACGTCTTTGTCAATCAAAACCATCTAAATTATAAAAACGTTGTAAACTACGCATATATCTCCTGCCCACACGTGAGAACGCAAACAATTCGTCCAAAATCGAATGTGCATCGTCCCAATATTAGAATATCGAAAGTTGTGAATACGTTCCATTGAGGCGTCTCCAAATACAGCGACGTTATACGTTTTTACAATAAAACTGTCAAATTGAATTTATAAAGAATGTTAAGGCAGTGATCCATGAACGACTAGGACCCGTCAGCTTGTCATGAAACAGCGCGTACATTAGCGGAATTTATTAATTTTCGTAAAATAATATTCAATACTATTTACGTAACCATACGCTCGTATTCGACTACAATCTCACGTGATGCTAAGTAAAATATAGCCTAGGTTGCTCCACGCTTGCCTAGAAAGTGGATTTAAACAATACACTTGCAAAACCGGACATTGGCCGTACTGTCGTACTGGAGTGCACACCAACGAACCCACCAAACTCGTCAATGGATCACGCCGTATCTAAACAACGTAAAACTCAAAATATGGCGTTGAGATAACACAGGTACTCACCTTGCGCCTACAAGCACCTGGTCCCTTGCCACATCGAAAAGTAGTTGCGAAAATGATTTAGCACCGTTGTCTTCGAAGATATCGCTGTCCGTGGCCAGGAGATCTGGAAAAATAAACTTCACTTCACTAAATAAAAAAAAGTAACATCACGCCTATAATACCCGAAAGGGTACACAGAGTACATACTATTATATAATGTGTAACGTAATTATTATTAATTCCCTTGTGAGTTATAAGCCTATAGAGTCAGTATTGTTCGCGACACAATCTTATTGTGCTTCAGTCCTTTGTATTCCAATATTGGTTTCTATTGTAAGACTAATTTATGGTGATGGGCAATGTGACGTCACGTTAATCTAATATGCGGAATATACACACATAAGTCGATATTCGCCGTGCGTCCAGCTTCTAAGAACGTCACATAGCTAACCTTTATACACAATTGACTAAAATCCTAAGCGACTAAATCTCTCACAATCGAAATAGTGACCAGAACAGTTGATTTACGTGCGTCAATGGACTAACACTTTAATAATTATTGACGAATATAGAAAATAATTTACGGCGCGAGAGTTTTTACGATCCATTTGAGTCATCTACAGTACACGGCCTGTGGTCGCGCGGAAGTCGAAACCTGCCCTACTTAAACATTTGCGAACTGTCACTTGCGCTAGTTGTCTGGTCGCTTTGCTATTTACATTAACAATTTTTGTGCGCGACCTAGTCGCGTGGCGAAAATAGACCCGTGTGTACTCCGCACTAGTCATTAAATCGATCGATTTAATGAAATTAGGCCGGTATTATAATTTAATAAGTTCAAAATAATTTATAAATATTAAAAATTTGATGTTTTGGAATTTGATAGATATTGCTTTTTTAAACCAGAGCTCCCTCTGAACTTTAATGTATAATAATAAATAACAATTACAAATTGATTTTTTCCAATAAAAAAATAAATAAATGAAAACATAGTTTAATGAAAGCATCGACTACCGAGTAAGTTAAGTGATTATCAATAAAATAATATTTGCATATCAATTAAGAAAAAAACTCGGGTACAAATAGATATGCTTGTACGTCAAATGCTTAGTAAACACAAACGTGTTAGAAAACTCGACTGACTATTGGCAAATATTTAAAGCTTTTATGGTTGACATTTATTTAAATTACCTTAAAATAAAATAAACTTGGAAAACGAGTAGGTCTCAATAAATAAGTCATAACTTATGTAAATGATTAAAGTCAGGTCAATAGTTTTTTTTTAAAAAGCAATGTATGACGGAAAAGAAGTTTACCAGAACAGTAACCTGTAGAAATCTGCAGTCTGTGTCTATAACCTTAGGAGAAAGAGAAATGACAATATGTATATATCTAGGTCTCTGTCCTCCCAAGTCATACGACTACCCTAAAGGATTTACAGACAAGGATGTACAGATTTCTCGCACCGTCTATACTTTATGCTGCTAACCATCGGCAGTCGGGGCTTTAACCCAGGCAGACTAAGGTAGTCAGTCAGACAAGTCTTGGCAGCATGAGTCTATAACGTAGCGCGAATTTACTACGGAAGTCTTTCTTCAACATACGATTTATATTAGATTCTATATTTCTGATTTAATATGAAATATTGTACGTCGTCTCAATGAAATATTTTAAATAAAGTATACTTATGTACTCTAGACTCATTTAATAATATTTTTGTTTCAATTAAAAGTACCAAAGCCTTTATTCTAATTACTAGGAAACACTAAAATCACTCAACTATGAATGAATAACTCTTATAAGGATACGACATCCTGCGATATACTCTTGAGGTCTGTCAACTTCCTGCTCGAGATATTTACGACGCGTAGACGCGCACTAGATGTGATTCCTGATTAATTAACCAATGAGTCATATTTGTTACAATGTATTATTGAACAGCTTCAAATAATCCCAAATAAAGCTCTGATAGTCTAATAGTTTTGAATTCTGTCTCCGGGAGTCCTGAGTTCAAATCCTGACGCACCTCTTTCAAAAATGTACGCTTAAAGATTAAATATTAATAACAGTGAAGGAAATATCATGATATCATGAGGAAGCCGCACACTTTATAGTTAGAGTGCTCTATAATGTTCTGCAAAGCGTATGAGGTTTACCATCCCGGGATTCGCCAACGTGGCTGCCCATGGCCTATTATTCTAAAAGGATGTAAGTGTCCAAGAATGGAATGATACAGAGATTGAGAATGATGAACCAAAATAAAGATATAACTTTCATTAAATAAAGAAAGCAACAAAGTTATGGACATTCTATCAAACATGTACATAAAATCACGTGTACAAAAAGAAAACCTACTAAACCCCGTTCGTGGAAATTTTTACTTGACTTGTCAATTTTGGCAGGAAGTAATTTCAAGCTGGCTTCGATATCCTTTAAAGGGAACGTCGGGAAGTCGACAAAAAAAAAGCGCCACTGCAAATTTTATATGGTATCGGCGATTCTGTGTTGACGTTAAACCGACATCGGAAAGAAACCCTACAATATGATACTCATGTTTATATTTATTTTATTTTGAATATAATAAAAACTGTACGCTCATTAAAAGTTTGAACACGCAATCGAAAAATCTGCTAAACCAACAGGATTCATTTAATATCTCCGTCATAAACTGTGATAAACTCAAGTGTCCGTTAAATTGCAAAAAGCTCAAATTTCAAAATGTATACATACTTTAATATTAAATAAAATTGTTTTTGAATCGCGAATCTTCGCGAATCGGCTTGCAAGGCGATACTTCGGAAGATTAAAGTATGTATTGGTCAATATTCATATTTCTTACAACTTAATTTACCACTGATTCAATAATAAAAAAAAAACTTGGAAATATCTTTATAAAGTCATGATATAATATGACCCTCAGACGATTAAGGCGATTGCTATCAAAAGAATCGATGTCAAAAGTTCCCATATAAAAAATCGATATCGAATCGTTATGTATATATCAGATATAGTATTTATTCGATTCAGATTATCGGTAAATCTATACGTTAAATAAGCCCAAGGGAGTTAGAAAAACGTTTAGACACTATCTGATAGTCTCAAATGAGTCTATCCCTAATCAGCCATGCAAACGACACCCGAGAACTGGTCTTCCTGCAAAACCTGCGCGGCAAGTCACTTGGTATTTGGAGTGCCCATAGTCAACGACGTCCCAATTAACTTTTCCTGTACCTACATTAAAGAAAAGTAGATTGGTATTGCATTATGCGGTGAATTATGCAACCAATTCGTGTTACATATGGTCAGGTAGTATTGGAATTTGCTAGCATAGAATTTCTTTATAACTAAAAGTTTCAGTAATGTTTCGGAGTCTAGATTTGTGCCCGGTGTATAGCAGGCTAACCCCCTATTCCATAATGGGACTTAAACGTAACTGGTGGAACGTGAAAGTGTACACTCCTCTGCCTACCCTTTGGGGGGCTACAGGCGTGATGTTACGTTTTTTAATCGTTAACTGACTATAATAAAACTATACCTATACATCTACCTAAATTACAATGTGTACAAAATATAATGAAAAAAATACTTATCAAAAGATTATTTTACATATTAAAATATTGTTATCATTCAATACTCACTGGTGATATATATCAGCTGTTTGAAAAAGTTTTATCATATCGCAGACTAAAAATTTCGTAGCTTGATAACTTATATAATTGTTACTAATTTATCTTGTTACCTTATACAAAATTTTCTCTACTCGCACGTACGATATGTATCCTCAAAAACACCGTTTCTATTCAAAATTATTCGAAACCATTTTAATAAAACGAAAGTTACAAATGATATATGCCACCCATAGAAATCTACGTTTGAACCGGAATAGGACTGTGGACATAAGACTTTAAGTGTCAGTTAGTAGACTCTAATAAGGAATAGGTTTAAATGAAAATTGTTAGGATTTATTAAATGACTCAAAACTGTACAATCATATCACTATTAATAATTCGACTTTACTTATTATTGTCACGACAGATCCCTTACAAGGTAGGCAGAGGGCACCAACAGTCAAATACCTCTTATAATAAATCCTTAGAGACCTGACGTACTTTCTATATTCATTATTCTCTGTACACAGACACGCCGGCATCCGGTTCAAGATACTAATGATCTAATTTCCTATTCTCAATTCGTCAAGGGACACCGAGCAGTGTTTCTGGTTGCGAGCATCACGGAATTCATTCGACACGAGCTCTGATGTTTTCCGCGTTAAAAAACAGGGAGAACGCCCTTTGAAGGTGCCGCTCGCTCGAGTTTTAGAGCTACCGGAAACCCGTAAAAGTACGGATTTTGTAAGCTCGGACGCGTTTACGCACTACTTAAATCAACGCATTCGTATTTTTTATTATTTCGTTTAAAAATCCTTTTTCAAGATATGACGAGATACTTTTAATGTTCGAATGAGCTCGTACAATAAATTACGAGTCCGGTTCATTTATTTTTATATGAAATTTTTTATTTCTAAAAATAAAATATATGAAGCTTTCAACTCCTTATTTACTGTGTAAGAATGAATAATTTCCATAAATCCCTCCTTAAGAGGTTACATTCTTACATGCATATAATAAGATATGCTTATAAGTGTATATGAAAATCATAAATGTATATGAAAACGTACACAATAATAACACCTATATAATAATAGTTAAATTAATGTGCCTAATTGATAGCCTCGTTGGTATAGTAGTTGTGAAGACGACTGCTGATTTAGAGCTTCTGGGTTCGATTACTATCGAGCTAAGCGTTATTATATTTTTATAACTTAGAATACCCAGTAGTAGCGCTGAGTCTGTATTTGTACTCGGCATATTACATTACCTTGAAACGCATAGCATAAAGAGTAAAACGTGGTACTACACTCCTCTACCTACCGCTTAGGGGAGTTACAGTCCTCATGTTAAACTAATGTGCAAATGGTACCTTGTTTGTTTATTATCCTGAAGTCATCTTCTGGCAGCTGTCCCTTGCTCAGAGCGCTGAGGAGTATCAACGCAGTTACTTTGTATACACTGGACCACATTATGGCTTGTAGCGTAATTAAATCTGCAAAGAAAATAAATACAATTAACTATATTGTAGTAGTTACAAGTCTCTTAACAATTACATCATGTTAAACATAAGCATCTTTAATGAAAACAGGTTTAAAAATTATTCCTCAACAATCAAGTATCATAAGAAAAAATAAAAAACTGATAGCTACGTATATTATTCATTACAACTGGCTCTAAGTAACAATACATTCATATTTATACATTGTAAAACTCACAAATGTAGAGTCAGTTCGAACCAGATGAGCAAGTTGAGAGCGACGAAACGAAAACTTACAGGTACTTGTATCGTAATTACAATATTTACCGACCTACCCGCCACACAGCAGAGAAAAAAATATATCGTACGCAACGCAATCTCGCCATTAGGGCAGGCGCATACCAACTACTAATTCCAGAATGTAAATCGTATCTTGAATTGTAATAACCAGAGAAAGCTAACCACAATTAGTGCGCGGCGACTTGCAAGACGTGGAGCTGAACTAAATGCAACTTGAGATTCCTGTTTCACGGTTAAATGTTAAATTTTTCTTTATTTTCTTTATTTCGACCCTTTTATCAATCCACTGGTGGAATAAAGGTATTCTATTCTCTTGTGATGCGAGGTTTAAGGCCATAGTCTGCCACGCTGGCCAAGTACGGGTTGGCAGTCTTCACATAGCTAAGGTTTTTTTTTTAATTTTAACGTGTGCAGGTCATGATGTTTCCTTTAACGTTATCAAATGACATTTCAATTTGAAACGCTTTTTTTGTAAAAGCGGTATGCTTTGTGAAATGTTAAATTACTTGATTTTAGTTATTTTTAATGCTAACATGTACCCATGTACTAAGGTACAGGCCCATTTCATTTACTTTATATGATTTTTTTATTTATCAAAATAAAATAGTAAATTATTATATATTAGTTCAAAGTAATTTTAATCTCGTATATTCTTATTATAAGTATGTACAATAAAATCCGCTGAGAATAAAATCTTCTAAACTAAAGAGGATACTAACAAAAATTAAAAATTTAGAGATATTTGAACGTATGAGGATATTTGACTACAACAAACTATTGTTGCAAATAAGCATAAAACTTTTTGTTCCTTTTAAATAAAATTATTATAATTATATACAAAACAGAGAACGTAATTTGTTAGAAATCGAAAAATTTAATTAGTTTTGTGTAATTACATCATACAACTTTCTATTATCTCCAACGCGATCTGAAAGCGTAACATTACAATTTTATTCAGTATTGTTATTTACAAGATATATAGGAAATAACTATTTCCGAGTGATGATAAAATATGTGTCAAGTTTCATTCTATTTCCGTGATGACAGTATGCGGTTTGATACAGTATGACGTTTAATACAGTATGCTGTTTGATACAGTATGTTCTGTTTTCAACACTAGTCTCGTAACAACAAATGCAGTGTTTGCAAAATGATGGTTTCGACAAAAACACGGTTAAGGCTTTAAATAAGATCTCCACTCCCCATACCGAATAAATATTTTTCTACTACAAATGCACACGATAGCAACAGATTAAAAAATAAAAAAACACATTAAAAAGTAAAAAACTTTCGCTAACTGCGTTCCTTATTTAAAAAATAACAGCTACTTTTTAACGACTCATTGGCCTAGTAGCTGTATAGCTTTGGTTCAAAAGGGTGCAATTGACGAAAATTTCCACACCGATACATATTATAATATCACTTGTCTATTGCCAAACGTTTGTCTATTGCCAACCTGATAGACAGCAGCCAGTCGCATTCCTACCCGGTACGGGAATGGCGGTACAAGTCAAATTGTTTTCGAACACTTGTCTAACGATTTTCTCGTTACACAATGACATATATTTAGTTTCCCACGAACCAAAGCCGCTATAAAATTAAACAGTCCCATTATATTATTACATTTTACAATATAAACATTACGCTGACGGGCAATACTACAGCACAATACGTTTTAAGGTGTTGGCCAACTCGCTAGTTTAGTGTTACACACCCGCGACTGCAGAGCAAGAGATTCTAGGTTCGATTCCGGATCGAACACAGATTATTGGCTTTTTTAACTTAAAATTTCCAATAGTAGACAGTCTGAATTGTGCCCGGTGTATGCATTATCTCCCTTAAACGAGACTTACATATGACATGACTGAAGTGGGAGTACACTAACACTCCTCTGCCTATCCTTTCGGGGAAATACACGCTTCATTTTATGTGATATTACATTACAATTGTACGACTTACACGATATTAGTTTCCGCTATTTTATATACCAAATACCATTATTCAATATTAATGTCTAGCAAGTTCCGGTCGCAATTACCGATTTTTGCTTTATTTCTATGAAACATGAGTGAAAGGCGCGTTACATATCTACTTATAACAATAACATGAACGTTTTACGATCGTCAAGAGCTGGAATGTAGAAATAGCTACATTCAAACTCCAATAACAGTGATCAATCTGCTAAATAGATCATGTGCACATAGATATTTACCACTGTAATTTTGTACGTCGCCGTCAAGCCTATAGATCCATTGTTGACCACGGGTCTCCTCTCAAAATTAGAATGCTTAGGGCCCTAGTCTGGTCTGTTTATGTATGCGACTGTATTCAAAACTTACAGATTTATAAAAGTCGTTAACTTAAATATAAGCTACCACTAGATTTTTATTAAGGAACATATTTTCAGATAGAATTTTTAATTTTTCACATTTTACACACAGAAATCGAACCCAAGTCCTCTGGCTCAGCAGTCGCACTTGCAACGAGTAAACAAGAGGCCAGTCAATATACTATATTTCAGCAATATTTTTTCACATAACATCACCTGTAATCCCCGACGGGGTAGACAGAGGAGTGTAGTACAATCCCACGTTACACCAGTTACGTTTATGTCCCATGGAATAGGTGGTGAGCCTATTGTGACATACCGGGTACAACACGAGACTCCAAGTCACTACTAGAAATTCTAAATTAGAAAAATCCAACAGTACGCGACCCGGGATTTGAAGTTTGAACCCAGGTCCTTCCGAGCGGCAATCGCACTTGCAACCACTCGACCAACGAGGAAGTCACAATATTTTTTCACATTATATCAATTATAATAGAACAAGTTTAGTAACACGATATAAAATAACACTACATGGGCAGTGTAGTGTAGTATAGTGTATGTACCTCCGACGAAGTATGTACTTATAGTATGAAATAAAGCCCGTTTAACTTTTTTTGTCAATTTAATCGTTTCTATGCTGTTAATATTTATACGCCATTATAACTACATGTTTTATAACTGCGCAAAAAATTACCACCTGTCCGCTGAAGATAGGGTTGTCGAAATTTAAACAATACACGTTTATTATTACGTCGCCCTCCTCCCAGATGGTTTGACGACCTGAAGAACACAGAGGGAGGCTACTGGATTCGGAAGACACAGAAGCGGAAGGAGTGGCGCCGATTAGGGGAGGCCTATGTCCAGCAATGGAAATCCAGAGGATGATGATGACGTTTATTATAAGACAAGAATCTTATGTTAAGTAAGTTATTCTCGAAATGGAAGTTAGTTAGGATAGGTTTATAAGTTTACAATTTTCACCAATAAATAGACAGAAACTTTGTGACACAACGATCTTATTAGACAGTAAGTTATAAACGTATACTCTGAAATATAAATGAATAGCTATTACCATTTAAAACTATAATACTTAACATTTCGCAGAAGGAAAACACAAACAATATAGCAATAGGCTCACCACCTATTTCCAAGAGTGTCGACGTAAACGTAACCAGTGAAACGCGGGAGTGTTCTTTTTTTTTATAGAATAGGGGGCAAACGAGCAAACGGGTCACCTGATGGTAAGTGACTGCCGTCGCCCATGGACACCTGCAACCCAGGGGTC
>DWDT01002640.1:0-13424 GCA_018245595.1 Microceris scylla | reverse complement strand
GTGCAGTGATAGCCTAGTGGTTAAGAATTCAGCCCCTCACTCCGGGGGTGCCGAGTCCAAACCCACGGCGCGCACCTCTTTACAAAAGTGCGTTTTGAAGTTTAAATATTACTTGCTATCGGTGAAGGAAAACATCGTGAGGAAACCTTAGAATTTATTAAAAAAAAAATTCTAAGGTGTGTGAAGTCTGCCAACCCGCACTTAGCCAGCGTGGCAGATTATGACCTTAACCCTCTCAATATGAGAGGAGACCCGTATTCTAGCAGTGGAATTGTAATGGGTTGGAAAAAAAAACAAAAATAGGTTTTGGTAAGAAATTGGAAAGAATGGCAAGAAAGCCAAGTGCAAGATCAATCATACCACAGAAATCCTTTAATTGATAAGTTGGTGCTGTTAAGATATTGTTTGTAACGGTTTTTGTTTAAATGTGTTTATTTGTTTTCAAACCGAAAATATAAACACCGCTGACTAAATGCAAGAATCTTCGACATATTCTCATCTTAACTTTATGCAGAATTTTAAGCAGTGCTAATATAACAACTGGTTTATATTGCAAAATAGCCGCTGCATACAATACTGAAAATACTTTGAATGTTTGTAGTAATACATACACGGAAAGATAATTATTATTTCAATGATAAAAGGCAGAGGAATGCTTTAAAACATAGTTGAACGGTGGTCGGTAGATTCCGGGTATGGCGTGAACTAGCTAACTCGTGATAAAAGTTATTGGTTTGCAAATAACTTTCATTCTGTAGAGGGAACACTCGTTACAAAATTTGTGGTTACCTTTGAATTGTAAGCAGTTAAATGTTGGACTTCAAATTTGGTAACTTAACAATGGAACTCGAAATTATTTCAGCCAAATTAAGTTTGAACGAGTCGAATGAGTTAGGATTTACAGTTTACAATTTATGTGTTGCTCTAGTGAATTCCTATGTTGAATTGTTCAAATTATCACTTAAATGATACGTTTAATTTAAATGGAATATCAGAATTCTATTGTATTATTCGTTTGTTGTTATGTAATGTTATCTTTTATCGACACTTTTAATGTGAGTATTTTAACTACAATAAACAGTTTATATAACACAATCCCTTTTTAACTATAATACATATAGGCATATGATTGATCACCAACTTGCATACCCAGAGTGCAATTGTGGGCAAAAATCCTTCAGGCCAAGCCTATATCCAGAAGTCGATTTAGAGAGGCTTATGATGTGATGTAACGATATGTTGTAACGAGATAATCGCAATCCGCGAGCCATCCTGACACGCCTCTACAGTGTCTATCTGCCTGATATCAGATAAGACAAGATTGTGTTGGCTATGAGACAGCTTAAAAGTGAGAAAGCCCCTGGCGATGACCGAGTGACCTCAGAACTTCTAAAGGCAGGATGAGCTCCTGTTTTGTAGAAGCTGCAGGCTCTCTTCAACTCCGTCATCGGTCAAGAGAGAACTTCAGAGGCGTGGAGTAGGAGTGTGGTAGTAATATTTTTTAAGAAGGGGGACAAGACTCTTCTTAATAGCTATGGACCTATCTCGCTCCTGAGCCACGTCTATAAGCTATTCTCCAGAGTAATCACAAATTGTCTTGCCAAAAGACTCGACGAGTTACAGTCACCAAAACAGCTTGGGTTTCACGGAGGATTTGGCACCATAGACCACATCCACAAAGTGAGGCAAATGATACAAAAGTCAGAAGAATATAATCAGTCCTTGTGTTTGGCTTTTGTGGACTATGAGAAGTTCTTAGACTTAATGGAGACCTGGTCTGTTCTGGAATCATTACAGCGATGCCAAGTAGACTATTGCTATATCGAAGGTCTGAGGTGTATTTACGACGTCGCCACTATGTGTGTCCGACTACAGGAGCAGCAGTCTAAGCCCATCCAATTGCGTCGGGGTGTCGAACAGGGCAATTTGATATCGCCGAAACTCTACACTTGCGCGTTGGAGGATATGTTTAAGACGCTGGACTGGAAAGGTATGCGCATAAACATAAGTAAATGGCGACTACATCTCGCACTTGCGATTCGCAGACGACGTAGTATTGCTGGCGGAGTCGCTGGATAAGCTGCAACAAATGCTAGACAGCCTAGCATTAGCCTCACGACAAATAGGTCTCGGCATGAATTTGGGCAAAACCAAAACCATGATGAATAAAATCGTCGATCTAAGACCTGTTTTTGTAAATAGCCTTCAACTCGAAATTGTTTCGAAGTATACATTTCTCTAGCAGTCATTGCAGTTGGGTAGAAAAAACTTTGAGAGGGACGCCACGAGGAGCATTCAGCTGGACTGGGCAGTATTTGGCAAATTACGTGGAGTCTTCTCGTCATCCATACCACAGTGCTTGAAAACAAAATTTTTCAACCAGTGCGTCGTGTCACTGTTGACGTACGAAGCTGAAACATGGACACTGACGGTGCACCTAGTGCACCAGTTCAAAGTCGCTCAGCGAGCTATGGAGTGAGCTATGCTCGGAGTGTCTCAGAAATGACACTATTCGACAGAGAACCAAGGTTACCGACATAGCTTAAAGAATTAGCTCACTGAAGTTGCAATGGCCTAGGTATGTCTACCGAAGAACCGACAACCGGTGGACTAGCCGTGTTCTAGAGTGGGGACCGCGTCTCGGCAAACTTAGCGTAGGGCGGCCCTCGGCTAGGTCATATGGCGATTCGTGAAAGGCTGCAGGCGGATGCTGGATGCGACAAACCGAGGACAGGGCGCTATGGCGCTCATTGTGGGAGGCCTGTATCCAGCAGTGGACTGAGATAGGCTGAAGATGATAAAGATGATGTGATGTGATGTGTGTAATGATGTAATTAAACCAGTCAAAGCTTGATATATTTTGGGTCCATGGATCCAGAGCATATATCCTTGTTCGCAACTCATTTTTGACCACTGGTAATTTTGCTCCTTTTAAGAATTAGTGTCTGATGCTGTCAGGGTAAAGGAGAATATCGAGAAGCAATCTGAAGTTTTCATAATGTTCTATAAGTCCTTTAAAATGTGTCAACTCGTAGTTAGAAAACATGATAGACTATAGCCTGAACCCTTGTCATTGTAAAAAGAGACCAGTGTCTAATAGTTCTCAGATAAAATGATTGAAGATACAATATCAACATAATGTAATGAATATAGAAATTTTGCAAATTATTATATGAACTATTATTCAAATATTATTGCAACCTTGATATTCACCAAATGAGTCACATAGTTAATTAAATAGATATACAATATTTTCGATAAGATAACTTCTGACTTGAAAGTTGAGTACATTACTCAATGGAACGTAGGTATTATCTGGAAAGGCTCACGATTTGCACTCTAAACCAAAAACTTAAAGATCATGTATGCGGATGAAATCTCTGTACCTACTCCATCAAAGAATTTATACAAAATACCAGTTCTCCAAAGTCTTTCTTTGAAGCGCGCAGCAGCGTAGCTATATTATTACAATCACTACACAATACCTAAGAATGAAGCCTCTGTGTACACAAACTGAGTGGCTTAGCAACTCGAGACAAGAAATAAGTTGTCAAAGTGTCGAGATAAAGTTCTTCTGCTAACAGTCTTCTGTTAGGTAAATCGTCGGTTTCACAACTCAATATTGCCGCGTCTTCACTAAAATAATATCTTAAGGACAGATATTGGGGCAGCTCAGATGAGCTTGAGCGCTGAGTTATATTGCTTGAAGTCAATTGTAATAATATACTCAGAACAGAGAGACAGCTAGACATTTAATTGTATTTACGCAGTTCCAAGACATACAAGTAAGTTGTCATTAAGTAGTAATCTAAATATCATGTCTAGAAACATTTTTAATTGTAAGTTCAGTAACATTTTTCCTAGGGTTAAAACGTTCCCTACAAATCCCAATATAGTTATGCTTTTGTTGAAACAATATCTACGTTAGATATTGGAACGGCTCAGCTGGGTACATGCAGTCGCAGTATGCTTGGAACGGAAACTAACGTAAACGTCTTTTGTTTATGCTTATTGGCAAACCTAGTCTAGGTTTGGTGTAGACGTTCCGTTTATTAAGTCATAAACTGCATGTTCGTGTATATTCCCTAAATGTGTATTCATACATCAGTTATATCGCTTTGAAAGGTTATATCTAAGTACAATTTGTACAGAATTATTATCACCTCGTCTTGCTTGCTGTTTAGCCTGTGATTTGTTCTGATTTGAAGATCGTGGTCGGCTAAAAATCTGAGACATTACGTGTTTAAGCCTAAATTCAGGCATATGTACACGTTAGTATTATTTGATATTGAGCTTAGAAACTTAACATATGGACTCTTGAAAGGCTTTACAATAACTAACTAACTCAAATAACAAAGTCCAAGCTACAGTACATTTAATCTGTCATGTCTGTTACTTATTATTTTGGCTTGCAGATATAACTTTTGTGTTCAGGTGCTTGGGACATGTCCACGACGGTGTTCTTTGTTCATGGCATACTTTTAATATCTTCAATGACAACATTAACTTTTGTATACAAATCTGCAATCAAAAAGTTTTTCTTTTGGCTTAAGAAACTCATAAATAACATTTGTCACTCTTATTCTCTTACCGAAACGATGTTTGGAAATATCACAAACTTCTGTCGGTAAATATTTTTCGCGCAACCATTTTTTTATGTACGTATTTTCGAGTTTCTGAACAAATTTTATGATAGTACAGATATCATAAATTGCGTTATCAAGTGGAACGGAATTGGAGGGAAGGTAATATTCCGTACTGTTTTTCGGTTTTAAATCTTCCGCTACTGTGGCACGTCCATAGGAGCACGAAAGTTTTTAGGTCGACACCTTATCGTAACCGTAAATCAAGTGGACAACGCCAAAGCTGAGATGTACCGCCGGCCGGTTGGAAGTGATAACAGTTTAGAAGTTGGCATCGTAAACAACAATGTTAAGAGGACCCTACCTTTCTCAGATTATATATTCTTGGTATATTCGGGATCTCAGCGCTTGTAGACCCAGTAGTATCTTTGTATTGTATATACTTTGATAGATATAAGGAATTTGTGAGAAACGTAGATACGGTTTATGGTCTGTAATCTGTAGTCTGTGGTCTGCGATCTGTGGTCTGTGGTCTGCGGTCAATGGTTTGCAGTTTATGGTCTGTGCTCTATGATTTTAAGTCTATGTTCTACAATCCCGTTGCCATGTAACCATGTCCATGTGCGTACCATGCGCATTATATTATATATTTTTATTCACTTGCATAGGATAAAATGTAAGGCATTCGAGTTTAGATTAAAATGTGGAAGTGGTTTACAATCATATGTAATATTATTTTATTCAATCTCGTAAAACCCTTAATTACGAGTACATTTTACATTTGCTCCCTAGTCTATAAAGAAAAAAAAAACACCAATATTTGGGGTATAACATATACCTACTACAATATTATTTATTATAAAGACATTTCATTCGCCTTATCAATTTTAATCCGTCGATCTATTTAACTTTAATCATCCGCTTATTGCTTAGCATCTCCGCCTCACTGAACTCAATAAAAAGTTCTACGTACAACATAAACGGAATTTAAAATTAATATCTTCTATGACAGTGTAAAAAGGAATCGCCTGGAAATTTAAAATTATCGTTGGAAAAATGAAAAATACGTACACACGGGGGAGATAAATTTTAAAAGTATGATATCCTAAAAACCATGTAAAGTAATATAGGTGTCGCGGTCTTTTAAATAAACGCGCACAACGTTTTGGAACCCTGACAACAGCCGCAGTGTATTGTGATAATTTTTACACTACGCTGTAATAAATAATAAAAGTATTTTTATTTCACTTTGAAAATGATGATCGCAATTTACATTTAATTTTGGATCCACGTAGAAATGTGGACGGCTGGCTTATGTGATATTAAATTTGTTAATAAGACTATGAAAAAGAATTTACTAAAACCGTTAAACGACGGCAGATCATTCAAATATTGTCATTCAAGTTCTAATGGATCATGCCACCAACTAATTAAAAATAAAATTAAAAATATCATTAATATAATTTTCTAGCAAACAGTCATCTTTGGGAACTCGTTAGTATGGTATTTATTTTACCTTATTTTAAAGTTAACGTAGTTGACGCTTATGTTAAGGGCAGATATATTGTTATGATAAGCTATGTAGTAATTAGTCATGACCATTAGACGTGACCGAATTGTGACTGACAAGCTTCTCTATCAATAGGCTCTAATAATGTGATAGAGTAAGTTCAGGTATTTGTGAAAAGAAATCTAAGCTAATTATGTTATGAATTATAATTTTGACCTATATCCTTATCTAATAAGTACAAGTCGTCAGTAGAGAACCAGTGTACATAGGCACGCGAATATTCCTAAAAGAGAGTCTTTATTTCTTCGAAGCAAAAAAAAATGTGGAGGTAACAAACTTCTAAATGGAAACGTAATTCGTCCATTTTCAATGGTAATGGTAGAGTTTGTGAGCACGCACTTCCTGCAGTTACTACACAGGCGGAGGCGCTTTCACAAAGTTGGAGGATTTTGCGTCCGTAATTGAAATCGATCACACGTGCAGCTCCGAGTTTTAGTAACACTACTTAAGCCTTCGAAAGTCAAAGTATTTGCTCGAACACATGAAGTTCACCCTTAATTCTTCAAATCGAAGAAACGTTAGTTTGTTCACGGCGGACTTTCTTCAACTACAGCTTATGCAAGCAAAGTAAATCAATATCGAAAGTCAATGAATCAAGAGTAATATATTCGGGTACATAATAAATGTGCGCTACCTGAAGGCAATATCTGAAAAATTTGCCTGCCCGATATTGCTTACAAGGGAGTTTCCTTTCTCCCCAAAATTTAATGCGTCGTTCGCATTTTTATAAAAAGAAGTAGGTAACTGAAATAATTTGCGGTTGGTGCTTTATTTCCTTTTATTTATTTTAATGGTAGGTCGCCTTCCTTTGTTTCTCCTTTAAGGCTCACAAGAAACGAATGTTGCCTTCCAGAAAAACGTGTTAAATTCGCATATCGTTATAACTGTCGAAAATATCGAAGCCGACGGCGGCGGAAAAATTGGAGAATCATTTTCCTAATTAATTTGCAGATATTATTCCTTTTTATAACATAATTTCGTTCTTCCTAGTTTCTCGCAAAAACAATATAATTCCTGATTCGTAGGCGTTAAATGTTTAAACGTGACTTGGACTAAATTATTTTACTCGTAAAAACAAAACCCTTTATCATAATTTTATGGGCCAAGTTTGTAAACTTAAGACGCCCATTTCCTGTTAGGGGATTCAGCAGATGATATGATTTAACAGTTGTGAAATTTTTCAATTTAATTAAAAGATTTAGGGAGACTCCTTAATTAAGTGTAATGTACGTTTTATGAATAGAGAATTGAAATCGTACAAATGTTGGAATAACGGTAGATTTCTGATGGAAGCCGCTTGAATGGAAGTTTATATCATCGCGAGGGCTTACATCGGCTTTGAGAGAGCGCGTCTCCATTCACGCCCGTTTCATTCGTTTCGCTTTCCACTAAAAATCTAAAATCAATAAAGGATCACGGTATAAATGCAAAGATTACTGGGTTCGCTTTGGCGTAGCATGAAAAATGTACGTCCCATTACACGAGCCGTCCGAAATAAAACCGCGTATCACTATGAGACTGTAAGTAGCACCATAAAAGGCGGATCCTTGCCGGGATCGCTTCGGCAAACACCTACAGAGGAATGGAGTGGTGTTAAATGAGAGGGATTGAGAGCGTCCCCCGCGCCGCCCCGCCGTCTGCCGTCGCCAGCGACGTCATATCTTAACAGATGCGCAACGTATTTAATTTATACAAGAGCACGAATCATTTGCCACTTGAAGTTTTAGACATCGCCGTTCTATTTGGCCTACGTTAGTTTATTCTTAATACATACCTATGTTGTTGTACCAGTCTTATTAATTGGAAATTTAATGTTGAGATTAAAAACTTGCATATTTTTCTAACGCTTGCATAAACTAAATAAGAGACGATGACCAAATGACCAAATGACCATTATACCTCACAACAATTATCCTCGTCAAATGTTTATTTCATTAAATTATAAGGAATATATTTTTATAAATAACGATTATGGGACTCATAAAGTCGTAGTAGTACGTGCAAAAAATATTTAAAAATAGTCGGTACTTATAATTTTCATCATTCTTTCAGCAATGGAAAGCTATAACAGATTTGTAAAATAAATCCATCATCTGTCTGCCCGTCCTGTCTGTCTGCGATATAACTCAATAACTCGAGAACTGAACGAGTTTAAATTCGGCACAGGTACTGATTTTTCATGGCATTGGAAAATATGATATAACATTTGTTTCCAAAAATAAATTAATAAAACACTGTGTTGTTAATGTTAAAAGAAATCTAAACTGTTAAAACACGTTCCATAAATATATACCCCAAAATGTAGTGCCAAAGTTTCTCTTCTAACTTCTCTCTCAACCCTTTAAAAATAAATACTACTTCACCCCTATTCACATAATATGTGTGTGGTTATAACATCTGACTGTCATAGCCTTCTAAGTATCTACCATAATAAATTGTATTGGCCCATGTATTGGGCATAAACACAATTAAGTTTTTTTTGAATAAATACAATGTAATCTTATCCATTCAATATCAATTTTATCTATTTATTTGTATTTTTAGCCATTCCTTATTATTACTCTTATATATGTATTTTTTAGCTACTATATATTTATTTATGATAGAATTGAAACATGAACGGATATACATATATAACTTATATACCAAATAATTAAGGTATTTGCGAATATAAACACGACAATTTAACTGCAGTCGTTCACGAATAAAAGAAGCTAATAATTGACCGTAATCTTTATAAAGATAAGGTTTTCAGGAAATTTCAGGAACTGGAAAGACACACAAAATTTTTAAAACATACTGAATCTTTACCGTGTGAAAAGTCTCATATTGAATTCTATCTGCAATTTATTCATTTCAATATGTAGTGGATATATTGGGTTCGAATAACTTTCACACAAGTCTATTTACATAGCCTTGTATGAAATGCTGTTAATATATACTGTACATTATACGCGTACATTGTCAAAAGGTACATTGTATTAAATAGTCTCATGATAATACGGTAATTACTATTTTTATATTGTTAGACGACTTATTAGTTAAAACTGATGTTCTAATTCCAACAGAATTGCTCGGTTGGACTGAATACATAATTGCTTTGTGACTAATGTTTGATCGTAGGCTACTTTTGTGACATTAAAAAACTAGCTTCGATGTACCTACATATTCTAATCATCTAGTGCTTTCCCTACATAATATTTTCAGATTAGACATTCCAGAGGTTGTAGTTGTAGGTCCTAAAATGTGGATTTCAGCGAGCTAAATTTGAAAATTCCATACATATACCTAGGTGCGGATGGATGGATTGGATCGTCCCACGCTGCGACGCTTACATACGTGCAAGTAAAACGGTAGGTTATGAATAAAACCTTGGGCATACGGTGTTGAAAGCACCAACACGTTCCCCTAATCAAACCCGTGCCCCCGGGCTGCAATACAACTGTGCAATCAATCAGAATAATACGTTGACGGCGTGTAGTTATTGCATTAACAGGCCGCGTACGGCTTAAGGATCCATTGCGTTCATTTAATTACGTATCACGCCTTATTTTGAAAAAGAGAAATACACGATTGTTTTAACGTAAATAGTAGTAAATTAAGCTTCTAGAACTGTGGCTATATAATATGTATTTTTATAAGAGAATTTGAAAATTTAATTATTTGAAATACAAAAACCCGAAAGATAGTTTCTATTAAATTTCGCAAGTAGACATCTGGAACGTAGAAAATTAATTAAGCTTAAAGTTATTTCTTGAGCTAATGCAGCTTAATACTTTATCGAATTAAAACTTCGCGTATAAAAATTAGTAAAAAGAGAATATTTTAAAAGTTAGTAAAATTTGTACGCGGTAGCGTTCATTACTAGTTCGATAATCGGTAGGAAGTGTGCGATGCATAATCAAGTAGTGGAGTTTGCGGGGCCAGGAGGTGCAGGGCAGAGAGGGGTTCGAGAGGGGTTAGTCGTAAAACTATTACGGCAACGTTCTAGCGGTGCACTACGTCGGCTTCATTAATCGGCCATCCTATGAAGCTATCCACGGTTATTATGATATGGCGCTAGGCCGACGCAACCCCACTAGTTTGTGCCATGTCGCTGCTAACACGAATCCTCTTGGCACAGCTCTCAGAAAGGAAACTATTTACGTACGGTATGGGTTCTGACTATCTTTACTGCGTTTTAAAGAACATATTTTTAAGGAATACGTGCGACACTTCCAAGTTTTAGCGCGTTTAAAATCTGCTTTAGCGTTTCTAAAGTTTTAACTCGATAAAGTCGCTTTTATTGGTACTAGTTGCTTTAGTTTTAGGTTGCTGAGGTCCACAGAGATTTCGGATTTGTAAAGTTGAAACATTTAAAACTGAATTATGCTAAGCTTACATTTTATAAAACAATTTGTTTTAATTATGAATATAATGAATATGTATGTAAATTTCAATTAGCAACGGTTCCTGCAATATATGAACAGTTTTGATTAAATCATAGAAACGTGTACATCGCTTGGATAATACTTGAAAGATCATATTACATTCTGTAGATGGAACAGCAATTTTCATGAGTGCTAAAGTTGTTGGAGCGATCAGAGCGAGCCGGGAGCTAACAATACTGAACCTGGTCCATCAGTATACTTTATCGGATTAAACTGTTACCACACTACGTACCTACTACCAAAATCACTATTTGTAAATTAAACTATGATACCAGTTTGTTACTTTCTATCTTATATTATGTACGAATTGGGAAATATATGTTTTTGAGGCTGTTGTACATTATTATTTTTGTAAAGGTTGTTAAATCGAACGCCGACTTTAAAAGTGTTTTTCGTAAGGCTTTTGTTGCGCAATGAACGTCGGCTAGCCATGATGATAGGAACATGATTTATATTGAACTAATTATAGTGTCAATAATTTCATTTCTAAATTACGTTCTAATTAGAAATATACCTATATACTACCATATGATTCACTAAAACGTCCATAATACAAAAATGTAATTTGTACTGCATTAAAATTTATTAATTTATTATATTATATTCAAATTACAATAGTTGTAAGTCACATCATAGTCATCATCTACAATAAGATTTAATAATATAATTATGTCTGGATCATATACACCGTCAGTCAGCTATTGAATGTCTCAAAAATATATATAAAACCTTATTATATTATTCTTGATAAAATCAAACATGAAAAGCTTAAACTATTCGCACATATGAGTACACCAGTCTGTACGTGCGTTAAGCTCGGCGTAGAACCGAACCAGATTGGGTCGGTCTAACAAGACCACCCCGTAGGTACTGCACTGTTGCATTCGCTGCAGTACGCCACTCACTCTTATAGCCTATTTGGTTAAATTTACCAGTGAATCTCGTACCGTAAGTGGATCGTAAGCGCACTACCGATTTCGCCATATAACGACTGCGTCGCTCCTTCCGACCGAGAGGCAGAACTGTTCTATTCAATATTAACAATACACGGAGCGCAAATATCCATGATGCTTGCGAACTTGTTACGATATTGGTATACCTCGTGTGTACGTGAATTTCTTTCGTTCAATAGTTCTATATCAGATGTTATGAAAAAAAATAGTATTCGAAACGCAAATAGCGTTCGATTCAGTTTTATATCTGAATAAATAATATATTAGTTCCAACTACAGCGTCCAATCGTTCCTTAAAGCGTTAAAAAGAAAACAACAAAATGCAATACATAAATTTCCAAGTATTGATACATTTTTCAATATTCTTTGAAAGTTGAAGCTTCGAGTGAACTTTTTTGTTTGTAGTTGAAACCCTTCATAAGTTATTAAGAACACTATGCAGGTAAAGTGTGTTGGAATATTTAAACGGAATACGATTGGAAGGAATGACTGATTGAATTGTTCTAGGGTGGCAGAAAATGTTGTCTGGGAATCCATTTGGATGTTTATACCATCAGATTTATTACTGTAGCCTCGATAATTGAATTTTTGTTCAAATAAGTAGTATTGAGTTTTGTTACGAGTATATCCAAAAAATGGAAGTCAAAGAAGAGTTACGACAGGGTGTGCGTTTATTCTAGTTCGAGAGATAGCGGATTATTTTATTCGGACATGTTGTTCGCGGTGTGCCAAGGATTAAACGTTGCAGTTCTGGACACGAACAAATAGATACCATTACACATGACTGCGTGATTGATTTTCGCGTCAAAATCCAAAAGGTTCCGCTTTGTACCAGTTGTGGGACTTTGTTTTATTATTTTACTAGGCGCTACCCTCGCACTCTAGAATATCTGAGGCTTAAAACCTCGGCCGTCATTATACTTGCTATATATAGGTGATCAAATCCTATAAACAGCGTTTTACTATATAAGTACAAACGCCACGTATGTATCTACAGATGCCCATATTAATTGTAATATTGCTGGGAATGCCAATTTGCCGAAGTTACATCTTAACGCTTATATGTAGTTATGTGGACTGGAATTCTATTAACTAATTTAGTTACGCACAAAATGTGTTCCATACTGTATTCACGTCGATCCGTTAAAATATTCTTCCCAAAACTTTATTCTTTGTTTTCTCTTCACACATTTTGATAAGCTTTCGCATATCTTTTTATAAACTTTGAGACAAACGCTCTTCAATATGTGCCGGCGGCGTAGTGGTGTATAGACGAGTCGAGGTATTGAAATTAAAACGGGCAACAGTAATGATTACAATTTATTGAAGTTATATGCGCGTACACATCTATGATACGTGCGACTGACTCGCTATAATTACGAACGTGCAGATTTTATGTTCAAAACATCATTGTGCATACGGCACGTATATTTGCAAGTTAATTTTGTATAGTGTATTTTATTCTGTTCCATGAATATCTGCCGACGTTTTATTCGGATTCAATAGAGAATAGATAAAAAATGGTATCCGACATTTTTTTTAAATTTTCTCTCTAACTGTGTTATTGCCTTAATAAATCTTGCAACTAAAAATATAGCGGAGTAGTGTTATGATTTACTTCGGCTCAGAACTGATAGCGGAGGCTCACGTGATACTTGGTTCAGTAAATAATAAATATTTTCACATTGATTTATGTACCTAAGTATGTTTTAAGGATATCTGTTGACATACATGCGATATCAGAAGCCAACAGTGACTCCAATATGAGAGGGAATGTAAAAAAAACGTAACTTCACGCCTGTAATCCCCGAAAAGGTAGGCAGAGGAATGCAGAACACTCCCACGTTTCACCAGTTACGTTAAGTCCCATGGAATAGGTGGTGAGCCT
>DWDT01002639.1:0-13425 GCA_018245595.1 Microceris scylla | reverse complement strand
CTAGAAGTTTTAGTCATTTTAACACATGTTCGTCTATTCACATATCCTTCTGTGGTGCTGACTCTACTCGTAGTTGGTGTTATCATGACACCGCTTTAGGTCAGATGACATTTTCACCCTTGAGGACTTACTTATAATTTGATGTTTCCAATCCAAACTGCTACCGCGTCAGGGCTTCGTGCACTTCCACGGGGTTGATTGCATGGTGCATAGACCAGAACTTGACAATGCTCATCGTCATTATCGATGCTTACATCGTTGCACCGTTGGAGACGAATTTCCTTTCAGCATGTGAATCATCAAAGCCAACACTGCGAAGTGCAGATTGTCAAACTGACATATGTACCTACATGTGTATGTGCATTTTTAGTGCATACTGAACTTACACACCATCTCTTTAATTCCCAAGTTTTCTGGAAAAAATTTCATCTACAATATATTATAACCTTTATAGAATATTTTAAATAATTTAAACAAGGCTCAAGGTATGTTGAAATCGTAAAGCAAATAAATTTCGATTTGGAGATACCACCTCCGGTATTGGAATGCGCGAACGCCGCCATATTTGTTTCTGTTGCCATGCAACGTGTCTATACTTCAGCAATATTTTATGGTTGCGTCGATAAAAATTCTTGGTTTCGCGATATTGAGATTTTTGTACATAAATTAGCTCATATAATGGCTAACGGGGGATTCAGAAGTCTTCGAAACTAGCGGAGAGATAGATAGAGTGAGGTCTGTAAGGATAGAAATACTTGGCAGTTGGTGCTCTCTGCGTACCTCGTAAGCGACCTGGGGTGATAGTATGATGGTTATACACATGTATAGCTGTGTATTCAGCCTGCTTATTAATCACCTCGCGTGTCGTCTGACCTTCAACGGCACACAAATTGCCGTTTCAAATTCAATACAGCTTATTAACATGTGTTCAATGAATGTACGTATTTTCGCGTGGTGTCACATACGAATTGCCGTATTAGTGTTTATATTTTTCCGGCCAGTACATTGTAATATGCCCTACAATGTGTAAATTAAAAAAAAACATACCTACCTATTTTAAATTTAAAAATCGAATTTTTCCATGCATAGCGGTGATGAAGCCGTGAGTCTGATTCTTTGCTGTATAAATTGCTATTAAGTTTATTTATTAAACAATTCTACTATGTCGGTGTGATGGACACAGGTGCTGAGGGAAGCCAATACTGAATAATATCGATCAAATAGGTCAGATTGGAGACCAATGGAGAAATGAAAAGGCTCCGAAACCTGCTTGCGTGTGTTATGAGCGTGATGAGTTTAAAAGAAGCTCAGAGGTCTGTAAACATAGAGGTATTAACAGACGATGCTCTCTGATTACCCAGTAAGAGACTTGATGTGAAGATACATTAATATATTAGTAAAAGTACTAAAATATCAGAATAATGAATCAATATGGTATAATAATTATACGCAACTATATGGAATACCATAGAATTTAACGCAAGCAATATGCAGCTTGTATCTCGCGACGTAAAACAGACGCCTTGACAGTTCATGGAAGGGATCATAACTTATCTTTTTAGTGCCAAGATGCGAAACGACCCAACAGCCTCACCGGCCAAGGTCGGCGAGATGGATGATAATTGAACAAATGTATGTACATATCTGGGAGTCATGTCAGCTTTTTTGGGCACTGCCGCGAGATATAAATAGCAAACGGAATAATTCCAAAACTATAATGGTATAATCAGGCTGGTGGACTTTATGTATGTGATATTTTAAAAGGGAAACTAAGTGTTTTTTTACTTTTACATTAAATATTTTAATCTGTAAACAACAAGGTTCCTGTCTTACGTAACATTAAATAAAATTAATTGTAAAATTAATTAGCATAGTCACTTACATCTATGGAACGTAGGTTTAATTTTATTAAGTTATCGTCTCACGAGAAATACGATAAGCCCATATTATTTTACGTTGTTTAGTTAATTTTAAAGCATTTATTTATGTCTATGGAACGTACGTTTAATTTTATTAAGTTATCGTTTCACGAGAAACACGATAAGCCCATATTATTTTACGTTGTTTAGTTAATTTTAAGTACTTTCTCCATTATAAGTAACTGTTGGGTAATAAACTGAACTAATTTGATCTACGAAAGGCTGCTTCGATGTTGATATTCACTCTAAGTCATGTTTTAAACAAAACGTAATATCGCACCTGTATCTGCCCGAAGAAGTAAGCCTAGTGGTATAGTATATTCTCACGTTTGACCAGTTACCTTTATATCCCAAAATGAATAGAATGTGATTACATTGAGCTCGATCTTCAGCTCTTCGCATCCAACCACTGCCAGCCAGATCGAGCTCAGTGGCGTGCTATTGGAGAGGCCTATGTCCAGCAGTGGACGGGAGTAGGCTGATAATGAATATTGCTATTCACCAGGCGTCTAGCCAAATTCCGAGCTAATACCGGAAATTTCAGGTGGGAAAACTCGATTTTGCCCAACGCCGAGGTCCTGGTTTAGATCCCTACCTAATCCAGGACCTGTCCATCGGCATCGCAGTCATCGACGGCTATAAATAAATTGCCGGCAGTTTTAAATAAAATCAATTTAAGAAACCAAGTGAAACCGCTTGCGAGAAGCAGCCAATACCTTAACCCAATTAACATGCACGACATGCCATTCAGTTTAAATGAAACATAATTAAACTGGGCAACTGGTGGTTAAGCCAAAACCGGAGTGCGTGTATCAAGAAAAATTCACCTAACCTTCGTGTATGATACGATGACCGCTTATTAAATAGATGACTGGGTAACCGAAGGTCCAATAAAAATGTATCGGCCTCAATATCCGTCAACTGAATGAACCCAGCTACAACCCAATGGAACCCATCAGTTGAAAAGATGATGTACACAGTTCTTCCAGAAAAATCCGCGTTTTGGTATCACAACCTGCATCAGGCGATTGCTGTAAATAATGTTGTAATTTGCTAATGTGTTGTATGAATGTATGTATACAGATATTTCCATTGTTAGCTCTAGAATAAGATGGTAAATAGTTGATAAGAGATGTAATATGTTAATGTCAATATTTAATATCTATCTCACTACTAGGTTGTCGCTTGCGGCGTCTTATGATTGTAACAATAGTGAAATTGTATATATAACATCGTGAGCGTTATCACGCGTGTATTTTCTCCAAGTGTAGGTTGAGGAGCACAGTATTACCATTTTTTACCAGTTATGCCGTACCTCAGATGGAATAGGAATAGTAGATGAGCTTATTGATATACACTAGAAATCAACACTCCGAGCTACTTCCAAAAATTTCAACTTAAAATCTCAATTTAAATTTTTTTTCGGCTCGGAGATCGAAAAAAGGACCTATTGCTAAGTAATCGCTCTTTCAAACGTTAGATATTTCTTTTTATCACCTTTAACATTATTCTAGACATACAAATAATACCTACATGTCGTAGATAGTATTTCATTCCCATCCACTAAGCACTCGGGTATTTATGTAGGTATGACATGAAAATTACGAGTCTTAAGTATAAAGATGTAACCTTTTTCATAATAATTACATTGTACAGACAGACAATTAAAGTTACATCGTTTCTTTGATGTTTAATGTAGGATATTTAGCTGTGCCAGTCTTACATATTAATATGTCGGAATATTTATTGTGTATTGTGTGATAAATGACGACAATAATAGTCTTACACTGCTATAATACATGTGGGCAAGATGTAACTTTAACATTTGTATAAGTGTATAAAACAACAAGACATTAGACACATTACAACGTGTAGGTGTATATTTTACATTTAAAAAGTTTTCTTTCTTTCTTTCTTTCATTCTTCTTACATTACTTTCATGATTAATTTTCGATGATAAAAATTTTAGTATGAATTTGGAGTAGAAGTAGAAATCACGATCGCATCAACAATGATACGCAGTTACATATGACACATAAAAAAGTACAAGTAACATTATGATGGAAAGAGCCTACAATAAGTCTTTGGCGTAGGCAGCAACGCGTGACCTACGACTACTGGTTTTCGGTGGGGGCCGTATTTATTTTCGTGTAGTTCGGCAATAGTAATAAATAAAGCAAACCAGACCATGTAAATAACAAAAAATCAATAAAAGATAAAATAGTTATTAAAGCATAAATCAACATTTAGTCATACTGCGAATTCGTTTTTATAATCACCAGAATAATCTAACCCTTTCTTCTTTTACTGCTGGGTACGGATGTCCTCTCAGAACGAAGTGTGAAAGCCTTAGTTTGCCACGCTGGATAAGCGTGGGCCGCAGACTTTACATGCTTTAGAAACTTTTAATGTATCTAGCACTATGTTTATATATATATTATTAAAAAAATATTTTAGTGCTTTTCATTATCTTAGCCTGATGGTTCTACTTAGGATGTTTAAGAAGTCTAATGTAATCTTTCCAATTAAAAAATGTCTTGAGTCATCTCCCACAAGGCCTCAACTCTCTCAAGATAGTCTATACTTTGGATACCAAACGGTTGATAAACTGTATTTATAAATATATGCTTATACAGATTCTTGTTTTATATCCAGTGCCAAAAAAATATTCTGTTCTTCACACTAATATTTGTCCTGGGCGGAAATCGAATCCACGGCCCGCTCAGCTGTTAGGTTCACTAACCACTGGACCAACGGGTCAGTCACTCCATTTATGTCTTAATAATCCATCATTACTCACTTAGTAATATTTGCATTCTGTTCCGTTTTGGTGATGTTGTAGGCAGACACGTTTCGCCAATAGGCGTTCTGATTTGATATTGTTTACAGATACGGTTATGCTAATAATGATTTACTACAGACCAAAGAATTACTCAACAACCCATATATTTTTAGTTATCCTGTATGCCCATATGCTTACATTTATATGACGTAAATGTAGATTGAATTTTAATAATGTTACACTCTATACAAGATACATACATATATTGCAAAACATTTTGTAATATGTACTCGTATTTAAAGATACATATTACATGATGTAATGCAATATATAAAAAAACTATACGAATATTTAAAATTTTGTCGATATTCACTTTCCCAGCGTGGTAGAGAATGACTATGTATTATATATGGTACTTAACCCTTTACTTTTTGAGAATAATCTCATATTCAAATGTAGACTGATAAAAGGGTTCAGATGGAATTTTAAATAAAAATGTTCTATTTAAAAATTTAATGCCTTAAGCGATCGGAAGAATTCAACAATTAATGTACGCGTGGAGCAATTACAATACATACATACTTTCTTGATTTCTCAGTAGAGATAGAGAATTGAATGCAATCTGCGTGTAGAGTTCATGCAGATAAGCGAACTAGACTTATTTGCTTGAACATTAAACTAACTCTACATATGTAGAGCTTAAAGCGCAGGATTTCTCGAGATGTCCTGAGGCATCTCATTCGATGCACAGTTCTCGTGGGAGGGACGTCATAGATTAGAGAGAAACAGAAACGCCATTATAATATGTTAATGTTGACAAAAATAGATAAATATTTTCTTGTGCTGTCAGTATATTTGAAATAAACGAAAGTTGTGATTTAACATTTTTTATTATAATAGTATTGGCATTTCTAATTAACCATAAATGTAGTTCAGGCATGGTATAACGTGATGACCTGACCTGCTGATCAGCATCTGTCAAATTAAATTTTTGTTTAATGGAACATTGATATTTTGACTTTAATACTCTGATTTTATTTTAAATTAAAAAATACTGGGATTTTTATCGTAAATAGGGTTCTTCTCCATAAATAATTGGCATCTGAAACTCATATTGTACTCAAAGGACAAACTATTTAATAAATGACAAATCAAAAACCTCTATAATGCTCTAGCTCCACGACAAAGAGGAATCTATTTTACCATTTTGGTGTTAATCTTTGACAAGACAGAGACAGCTGCAGTTCGGGCGACGGAAATAGAATGCGTCTTGAGCGCAGTCGGACCACACTCCTGCGCAGCGCGCTCCGAAATCAGGATCCGTAATAATTAAAAAAAAAAATTAAGCGAGACAGAGATGGCGATAGTGTGAGAGTATTGCGATAAGTGACATTTATAAACATTATTTGTTTGTTTGTTTGTTTGTGATAAACATGAAGTGGCTTATTCTGTGCTTTATCGGGCTTTTAACCCTAGTTCGCGGTACTCATGGTGAGTTATTCAGTTATCAAGTTATTTCTATAAAATGTTTGCTGCAGCTCGTAGCTTCTAAGGTGTAATATATATGTATATGTAAATGTGCTTACTTGAAATGTGCTTGAGTAATGTTTCATAGCGCAATTGGTTGAATTAAAATATTTTGCGTTTAAAAGTTGTATCTATAGCAATTAAATAAGCATACAAAAATTTAATAACAAATTTTGCCCCTATTCGAGTTCATTTCTTAAACTGTTTAAAATTTTTTTCCCTACTTAATAGTATTTAACGAATTTTATAAAATAACAAGTAACGTTTAATAAATAAATTTTTAAAAATATAACAAGATGCCAATTCATATTTTATTTATTGATAATTAATTGTAATTTTATGTTACTGAAAACATGTAATTAACTAATTATAGAAAATATACGTATAGATTAACGAAGTCTTAATAAATTTCTAAATATACATATATACATAATATTTCACTAATTACTCGGTTTATAAGTTATCGATAATGACCACTAATAATTATATTCTAAAATAAAAACTGAAAAGGTATTTAAAAAGAAAAGAAACTTAAATATTATATCATTGCACAATATTAAAATTTTTGTTATTATTCGTTTACGAATTAATATTTATCTATTGCAACTATGAGATTTTGAATTCTGTTTATTAACTACGATATGTCTTAGCTCTCTTAATAATATTTATAACAATGCTTTGAAGTGTAAAAAATATTAATTGAAAGGCAGAGACACTTCTGAGAACAGAATACATAAGATGTCGTCATAACAAATTGCTTCCTAAAACTGTTTTCATTAATAGTCTGTCAATGATTAAAAATTTAGCTATTAACAAGTTTCTTAAAGCACATTCCGTGCAGGATAACTTGACACCTTCGAGCGGGATATACATATAATACTTCAGTTGATTAAATATAGTTTTTTGTTAATTTAAATATATTTGAGTAATAATAAAATACTACCATTAAATACAATATTAATATAAAATTAAAAGAGATGTCGTATTACGAACATCGAAGACGGCTGTGTCATTGTGTAAATACATTTAGGTATTTTTTCTACTGTTTACACCCAAATACAGGACAAACACATGTAATTACATAAATATTTGTCCACGTTAAAAATGAAACTCGCGATCTCGCGCTCAGAAACCAGGTTCGTTATCAACTGGTTGTATCGTCCAACCGACACATCCATCGTATTCATAGCTGGATGGAGACGAGTTGTCATGACTTAAAACCTGAGGTCGCCTCTATTACTGGTTGTCTAGTCTACACGTGCTATTGGCAACCACAGTCTTCAGCACCGAGAGTAATGGAAAGTAATTTGAGCCACCGTTTCCTAAAATATATTTCTTAATTGCTAAATATCCTAATATTACAGATTTAAGCCGTTCACTAAAATGCATTTTTTATACGGTATCTATAGGCAATCATTTGCATCTGAATGATCTCGAATAGGACAGATACTGACAAATACTGACAATACCTGTTTTATAACAGTCTTATTCATGCAGTTAGAAGTGAATTCTAAGTGAAATTATTTTTAAAAACAATTTTCACTGATACGGACTGACCTATCCCTGTAGTCACACATAAAAAAGACACGTAAAAAAAAACCCTTCACATAACAAAAACCCTCATAACCGTTAATCCGAGCAATGTCACAACTGGCTCATAAGTGATTATAAGTACATTTCATTTATTTTTCTGACGCTACATGTCGTA
Source organism: Microceris scylla (assembly GCA_018245595.1). Lineage (NCBI taxonomy): Eukaryota > Metazoa > Arthropoda > Insecta > Lepidoptera > Hesperiidae > Microceris > Microceris scylla. The sequence continues at coordinate 5,489 of DWDT01002639.1, read as the reverse complement.
TGGGATGAACATGTGGTTCAATTGATACAGTTTATTAATTAATATTCCAACAAGTGTTTGTTCCACTTAATTATTCCAATTCTCACGACACTGATATATACGGACACAAATAGTGCTGTGATTAAGTGACACAATTAAAGCTTAGTGGCAACGGTTGAGACAGAATTAGCTTGTGGTATTTTTGAGGATATTGAGGAAAATACCAGAACGGAACGTTAAGTGTGTTGAAATAAATATTCTACAGTTATGGAATTAACTTTTCAAGTGAAAACAGTCCTTTATATGGTTTTATTAATTGTTTTTCTGGTAATACACTAGTAATTTCTTTAAATAAAAGTTTTATAATGACTGATCTTCAATTTATAATAAGAATAATGTGGGTCAATTAGGTTCATTGGCGGACGAAATGGCGGAAACCACGCAGCTGTGCTGCAACCAAGGCACCAGCTACGCCAGAAACCACACGTCAGACGACTGCTCCTCATCTATGCCTCCTGACGTTCCACCTGTTCTAGGCTCACTGTGTATTTTCGCTATGGACCAGTGCTGCAAGGAATATTTTCAGTAAGTATATTTAATCTATCTCCTATTTGAGACATGAAACCTCTGCTTAGCGTGTTCTGACATATGGAAGAAAGCTAGGGAATGATTGACGATATATAGTCACTATTAATAGGTATAATGATAAAAGCAGGGGTAGCCTAGTGGTTAACAATTCAGTGTTTCACTCCGGAAGTCCTGGTATAATATTCTGGCGCGAATCTCTTTCTAAGCAATCAATTTATCATAAACTTGTCAATTGAAATTAATATTATAATTTTAAAAATAATGATGTCAATCAAATTTTCGTCAATTGTGAACGTAACTGCATTAGGTATTACAAACCTGTTACTGTTTCAAAAATTAAACTTGGAGAAACAAAACTACACGTATAATAACACAGTCTGATGGCTTGGGAGAATTCGAGCGCAAATTAAGTAGTCGAAATGAGGTTAGTGTTATAAAAGAATTATATATGATAATTGTACTATTAACAACACTGTAATGTTCCTGAAAAGGAAATTTGACATAGTAATAAAAACGAAAATGTGATAAAAAAATGACATGAAATACTTTTTGAAAATAGTAAATGATATATATTGCAAGTATTATCAAGTAACATGTCTAAAATTATCAAAAACAATAAAATTTATATTTTTCTTTTGAAGTAATTTCTATTTTTTAATTGTAAACGAATTATACGTATGTACCTATGTGTATAATACATATTGTTGCTGGAAAATTTATTGAAACTGACTTCACGCCAAAGATAAAATTCCATCAAAATTAAAAATTAAATTTGAAAATACCATAAGCAATTAAAAAACTTATTCAATAAATTTTAATATTAAACAAACTTTTTACGAATTATAGGAAGAAACGGGACTGCGAAGGTGGTATGGAGGTCGCTATTAGCGCTAACGACTGCAGGACCACCAGCCAGTCCGTGAAGGTAAGGTACCATCATAATATAAAGGTGACAGTAGATCACCCTTTTTCAAGAATACCACAGTGTACCAACATTTCTAGCTCCGATATAAGGTTCATATATAAAGTAAGACATGATATATTTTTGTAATTGTAAAGCCGAAGAACAATATTATTCACATGAAAGATTCAAATGATAAATGTAGGTTATGAATAAAAACATTAGTCCTGGATTCGGTTTCTGCTTTTATATGAACGAAACACAATTGGGCAGGCCTATGTTCAGCATTGGACTGAGATAGGCTCATGATGAAGACGATGAAGCAAAATAAATTATTACTAGTCATATCCTCATACGCGTTATTACAACAAAGTTAAGATAAGTATTATCTTAACTTTGGTAAATTGAAATGACAAGAAAAAAATTCTAGTCATATTTCATAGTATTTGAATATGTTACAAGAGAATTATGACTTGTTTCCTGAAAGTTTGTGTAAAATAATCTGATTTCCATAATCAATGTTCTTTTTAATACATTTTAATACTTGACTAAAGTACTGGTATTAAAAATATTGACGAATAAATCTATCATCGTGATTTGTAATACCTCACTGCTGTAGTCTTTATTTGATAAATTATTTGTATATAAAGAGGTAAGGTGTTCTAATGTAGAGATAAATGTATTAATTAGAATATTTACGTAACATCACGCCTGTAGAATATTTAGTTGTTTTTATAAAGAACACATGGTAAATGAACAGATCGACTACTTGGTGACAAGTGGTCACAGCCGAACATACACAGATATATGTAATATAAATCAAATGGGTTATAAAAAAATATTATTTTTATCTGTATATTTTTTAAATCTACTATCGAGTGGGCAGGCTATTTCAATTCTCGGTTACAAAATTCAGCGACAGATACAGAGAATTTGTTTTTTTTTTTAATTTTTTTAATACCCTTTCCTTACCTTTTTTTATATTTACAATGATTAAAATCACATTTAGTTCCTCTTAATACTTTTACTAAATGAAAACATTAGAAGCTTACTTTTATTTTAAAAAAAATAGCTCACAAGTAACCACAGTTTGGTAATATACGATTATGCTACGTGTACTTTTAATGATTTTACCGACCTTTTGATCCGACCTTTTAGTCTGCCGTCGAGGAAATATGAAGCTACACGGTTTCATATCTATATGCAATGATATACATATACTAATTCGTCGGCTACTAGAGATGCATGCTGATTCATGAGATCCATCAAAGCGGTCCCTGAGAGCAAGTTACCTGATACTAATGGCAAATATTACTTTAGTCCTGTCTGAGATGAGATACCTTGAGACATCTCCAAATGGTCATTTAATCACAAAGTAGACTGACTGTTCTATGGTAATCAAACAACTGACAAATATTCTTACAAAACAATTTTAATACCTATTTGCACATAATTTTAGACTCAGACAGAACAAATACTCATTACACAAATATTTGATTCATTACCTCCGGTTCAGCAGATAGACAGACTCATTAAGAAAAACCAGCAGGCTACTAAAATTCTATGTTTAAATACTTCTGGGATTAATTAACACCTGGGAAATTGTATGATTGATTCCTACTCCAGAACAATCCGTTAGCGATAACTCGAGACCTGGATAACAACATCTCGACGGCGTGAAAAGAATTCAACCAAATCATTTAATATATACTAGAAAATTAACATAACTCTATTTCGATCGAATCCGGACGAAATTGAATACTATAAATGATTACATATATATTATACAACACGTGGGCCTCACTCTGTATGTACTACTGCTTGCCCACAGTTTACTGTTTGACGTAAACAATGAATGTTTACGTAAACGCAACATCACGCCTATAATCTTCTAAGGGGTATGCAAAGGAATGTAGTACGTTCTCACGTTTCAACAGTTAAGTTTTGCGTCCCATGGAATATTGGCATACGTCGGGTACAGATCCAGACGTCGAGCCTTTACTAGAAATTTCTACTACTAGCAAATCTAAGTTGGAAAATCAAAATTAGAAAATCTAAGTTAGAAATGCCAGTAGTATCCGACCCGGGATTCGAACCCAAGACTTCTCTATCGGCAGTCGCGCTTCGCAACCACTAGACTAACTAGTCTAAATTTTAGGTTCCGATAATTCCCTCTTTATATAAACACTATGTATCTCAAATCTCACACTCGTCTCGTCTACGAAATATTTCCAAAAATAGTTACACATATTAAATTTTTAATATATAGATATATTATAGTCTAATATATCTGATAAGAATATAGCTTTTATTATAACCGTATATGACTTTCTAAGTGTATGTTGAATGGAAATATATTTATTACTAAGCGTTTCTGTCTTTTCTTGTATTATCTAAAGTTACTGCTTTATTCATGAAGATATTTTCCTACATGTCCATTCTTACTGCAAAGAAATGTCATCGCAATATAATTACTTATAAATATGTCCTTAATTATTGGTCTTTTAAATATTATTTAACAAAACGTAACGTCACGATTATAATTCCTGAAGGGTTAGACAAAATAGTGTAGCACATTAGCACGTTTAAATAAATATTTAAAAAAAATCTCACTTTAAGCGATGATACCTGTTCTTCAAAACTGGAACAATAAACATAACATCACACCTGTATTTCCCCGAAGTGGTAGGCAAAGTAGTGTTGAATAATTATGTTTTATGGAATAAGGGATCGAGTCTATTTCCAACGATATTGTTGGCGATTAGAAAGATAAAATAACGTTTTTATTATCTCCGAATGTTACATCTCACGATTAGACAGATGTCTTAAGTCAGCATCACCTCGCCAAACATCTGCTCCCGTAAGTAGGTAATTAGGTATTCTTATCAGTTCGCTCTCTAAAGATAACATTCTTAAGATAAGTATATTGTTCTTTTAAACAGCTAATTCCGGAATTGGATAACATGTCCTATTCAAAAACGTTTTGTATTTTGTTTTTTATTATTATTGTGTGTATGTCTTATTATAATTTTGTTTGTGTTTTATTATTATTTTATTTTGTTCCTGCAAATAATCATACCGGTTATATTTCATTATCGGCTTCTAAATTTAAAAATTAAATTTAGAATGAATTTAAATTAAAAACTCATTCCAAATTTGCTGGTTTTCTTTTTATATGGCTCTTTTCAATACCTACCCTATGCATACCCTTATAGGAAGTAGCAGCACATTATATATAATGTATGTGTGCAAGTTATGGCTGCAGAGGAAACACGTCAGGTCTAGAAGGGGTAGAGATACTTGGCACTCGGTGTCTTCTGCTTATTACATAAGAAACCTGCCGTGACGGTGTGATTATGATAATTTGTATCATTTAGTGTCCAAGATTATACCAAATTGTAATATTACTTTCCAAGATAATATCATATTGTAATATTAATGTAATGTTAATTGTAATATTCCTTTTGTAAATTTTCCTGTTGTAATACATTTTAGCGTTTTGAAAGCAACGATACTTATCTTTTAATCGATATCTTATCTTTAACTTTAAAGAAAGTACTTTCTTGGCTGTTGTTGACAATACTGCTAAATCTAGTCCACGACTTATCTTTAGTTATCAAAACCGCCTACTTATAATGGCAGTTTGCTTCTAATAACATTAGATACTATTGCATATGTACCGGTTTAACTCACGTATGTTTTTCGGGATGGACCCACTAGTATCGAAATTATATGAGATTCTTCTAAACGAGTTCTAGCCACTCACGAGATATTTTATAGTAAAACAAGATACAAATACAAGAATTATTATACCGTCGCATCAGGTTCCTTACAGAGTAGGCAGAGAGCCAAACGTAGCTATCCTTACAGAGCTGACGTGTGTCTATTAAATTCATCGCTTTTTTCACAAAACACCCGTCGGTTTTGGAGAATTGCGACTCCCACATCACCCAGTATGTAACCTATTTGTTCAAGATAGGGGATTCTTGGGGTTCCTAGGACTTGCGTTCAGTAACAATAG
>DWDT01002638.1:0-13425 GCA_018245595.1 Microceris scylla | reverse complement strand
TATACCTACTGTAACATTTCAGGTTATTTTTAATAAAAACTATTTACAATATTGCACAAAATAATTTGTTCTATGTATACAAATATAATATTGTTGAAAACCATCAAAGCTTTTTCTCGGAACTGTCAGTGTGTGGGTTGATTCTGTTTTGCATAACTACATAGGTCCAATTATTATAATATTTCTCATTGTTATGTATATTCGAAAATATTAAAATAAATAACTATTGTTAGATGAAATACAAACAAAACCAAAAACCAATATTCCTACATGATACCTACAAAGACATGTTATAGGTACAAATATGTTTAATATGGCACTCGCGGTAGGAATTTTCGAATACGAAAACGGCGCTTGTTCCTTGGTGGGGCAATGAAAATATTTTCATATTACCGTACGAATATTTTGCATGACTCGAAGGAATTTGAACGGGTGTATGACACCGTTGTCGCGATCACACCGCAGTTACACGCGGGCTATACAGCTTCTATACATTCTATATATCTGCATATTATAATATCTACAATTACTAATGTATAAATAATAGATGGGAGGTGGTTGCGGCAAGCCAAAGACCTGTCCGCACCCTAGCGCAATGGCGCTCTTTGCGGGAGGCATATATCCAGCAATAGACCGAAATAGACTTATGGTGATGATGATGACGAAATAATAATAATGTTAATAAAATTTACATTGAATATTTACAATAAAGGAGATGTCAAATATTTATGGCAGCCATATGCAAAGTCAATCCTATAACGGGTTTTAACTTTTACAATCATGTGTTAGCGCGAACTAATTATAAACAATGAAAGCGATTCAACGGCGAAGGGAGGCTTCCGTCCAGCCTTGGACTTAAACAGGATGATTACAATGATGCTAACTACACTCAGGACCACGCGTTTGCTGATATTTTTATTGTAGTGCGTTTAGAAATGTCAACCAAGATCACAACAATTCAATCCGATAGAATCATATCTGGGATCCTAGAACTACATACGAGTATGTAACCAACACGAAAGTCCATAGAAACATACTTACGAACTATATAAAATTAGGGAGACTCAAGGGAGACAGAAATGTCACACAAGTAAATTGAATTGAAATGTGCCCGGAGCCAAGAAACTGAAAATATTCTAACATCGTAGAGAAAAGAAATGTTATTATTAATTAAACTCAAAATTCATAGCACCGTACCCAGTGATTTTCATAAGCCAGAATTGATTAAAATTGTCTTAAAAAAGCAACGTTCATTTTAGAGCATTGTAACTACGTTCCCTAAATTCTTCACTTTTTGCCATATCGATTACCAATGTTGACTAAATTTTAATTGAATCCTCAGAACGTGCTTATTTAATTTTTTTTCAATTTTTCAATGTGCAATAATAATAGCTGATCGATGAAATGTGACTCGTAAAAGTATTGTCTGAATAATTCAAAAAGACATTGTTGTTTTGGACATTTCGTTTCGAGAGAGGAATGGTGTGGTACAGTTGACTGAAGTAACGTCAAAATTCATACAAATTAAAGAGCATTAATGCTTAAACTAAGTCAATAAGTTTTCATGCGATACCTTACTGATCTGATGTCTCAGTGTGTCTAACTATATCTCCTTTATGAAATAACCAATGCAAGCAATATTGCTCAATATTAACAGTTTTCAATATGTACAAGTAATGGACGATATTGATACTTGTTGGACCGTGAGATGCCTTTACCGCAATTCTCCTAAATCTGGGTTCAACTAAGCTTTGAGCACGCACTATCAAACTATCCAACTTTGGTCCAAGGTCTAAGATTATTAAACAATATTTCACGACCTCAACGTACTCTTATCTTTCCGTGGAACTATAGTCTGGTATATAACAATGTCATGATTAAGTAATGTATAATTATTATTTGACTATTAGCAAAGCCGCAGTTTCGATACCAAAGTTCGTCAGTTTAATTCTTAGAATTATGGTGACCACATCTTGAAAAACATAGTGTAGCACGCCCTGCTACACATTGCTAGATGCAATGACGATATACGCAAAGTGACTGACAACGGTTGGATACGAAGAGCTGAAGATAGAGCTCACTGGCGTGCTATGAGGATCTATGTCCAACAGTGAACGATAGCGGATGACGATGATCATGACAATGACGACGTTCATGGCATCTTATATACGAAAAAATAATAAAGCTACACAAGCTACGTTATTCTCATTAGTTATTTTCATATCTTGAATTCAAGTCCCTGAACCGTGTCAAATATTTGCTCGGCTCCCGAACTAATTTATACGTAAGATAAGTCCTTTCACCACATCGACAGACTCATACAAAAAGGACATCGATCAAAGGGCTTGAATAAGTATTGGGCTTTGATGAAAATTCGCAGAAGCGTGAATATCTTTTTACACACGTGAATAGAACTACCTTCAATTACTTACAGCGCCGCCTCTCACAAAACCAAGGATTTGATGATTTTTATCAGAATTGAGACAAAATATATACTTTTTAAGATTACATACCACTAGGTCACGGTGGAGGTATATGAAATATACACGCAAATATGAATAGTCTTATATCACCTGATATAAGTTCTTTGCTCAGTTTAATATTTTTTGTTCGTATCCCTTATCATTCTACGCGGATATCCGTGGGTGTAAGGGGTTCAATCACCATCTCAGGAGCCCAAGCCAAACTCACCTGCACGTGATGCCCCTGCTATAAGAGACGAGGCTCTGGCGACCGGCTGCTTGCGATATAGCGCAGCCTAAATAGGCACGGCTAAATGCTCTGGCCGCCGACGGGCAGCATCGTCGGCGGTGCGAGAAGCTGTGCCCTGCGATTTCCAACCCGCACACCCAGCGTGGAGATTATGGGCATAAACCCCGTTTTGAAGAGGCCTATGTCCAGCAGTGGAATGAGATAAGCTGATGATGATGATGTTTAATATGTATGAGTGATAATGCAAGAGTTGCGGTTGCTTCAAAAATATGTATCATACCAACAAACCTAGCGTTTAACTCAATCTTAATCAAATAAAGAAAGCTTTTGCCGAGTTTTGCCTTAACGAAACCTTCAAAAATGGTTCATGTTTCCACCGCCGAATCCTATGTGTATTTACAAATGACAAATACAAGTCGGACCAGCGCCGTTAGGGTTGGATGTCTGATAAGGCATATAAGACGTAGGGCTGTCAATCATCATAAATGACAATTACAAGGTACGAATAAATCCTTTACTGTGTTATTTTCAAATATGTAAGCCATTCAAGAGTACGTCATCAGATAATTTTATTTTCGATTTTGTTGTCCTGCCAAACTTATTTTCAGACATACATTTTCAATGTGACAGCATGATTCTATGAAGTTATGTAGGTACCTATATATTAACTTTTGAAATTAAATATACATATAACGGGTTTTATAAAATTCGATTATTGGTTTTTGTAAAATAAATTATAAACTTAATAGTTTATACGTGAAAGAAACGAGCGAGCCTTACAATAATCGCATATTATGTGTAACAATGGACATCTCACCTTGGTAATGAGCAAGAATAACATTATTGGCATATTTGTATTTGCTACGTTCATATTCGTGCAAAGAACTTGGAGTTAGAAAAAAAACACAAATAAATAAAACAAGAACTTGTTTTTTACAGGCTGAGTGGTAAATAGACTATTTATTTTGTTTTGTTTTATTATATCAGCGAGGAAAGAGTAAAATACTTTAAGAATCTCCAAATAACCTAAGCACTATTTTATTTCATATCAATATCACAAAATGCCTTTAAGTGCCTCGTTGGTCGAGTGGTTGTAAGCGCGACTGCCGATCGGGAGGTCCTGGGTTGGAATCCCGGGTCGGGTATTATTAGATTTTTTTTTAATTTAAAATTTCTGGTAGTGATTTGGAGTCTAGATTTGTGCTCGGTGTATAGCAATAGGCTCACCACCTATTCCATGGGATTTAACCGTAACTGGTGAAATGTCGGAGTGTACTCCACTTCTCTGCCTACCTCTTCGAGGATTACAGGCGTGAAGCTACTTTACGTTAATAATAAAAAACTAAGTCACCAAGACTTTTATATTTTCCTGTCATTCTGAATCATCAAAAGTGACTGCGGGTTTGTTTCTTAACTTTTTCTTGAACATTAATCTATATGGGCACTAAAATTTAATATCATTAATTTAGTATTAAAATTTAAAATAGACGTTATCCATATAAAAGTTACTAACCGGAAATTGCAAATTAGTATAAATAAATATAGTATAACGTAATAGAAATCATAATAGTCAGGATTATTACTATTGTTTGTGTAGGATTAAAGTTATTTTATTTTAATTTAGTTTTAAAATCACACACCGGAGCTTACACAGCGTTTAAAATTTAAACACTCACGGCCGAACAGACTTAAACTGAATTTAAAAAGCAAAGAGGCGTTCAGAAACTCATTCAAAATTTTAAAGAAAGTATAAATCGAACACAACTTTGTATAGAATTCCAATGACCCACCAGAAAACTGTATTAATTGAATGAGTTTAAAAAGCACGCCACAAAAAATATTGTTTTTCACGGAAAATCAATAAAATGTTGTTACAAATAGGTACCAAACATTTGTTAAGCTTTAAAGGTTTTACGTTATAATATACTAAGAAAGACGAAGAAACATGGTGATAATAATTATTATACTAAGAATTAAAGTTAAGAATAAATTTAAGTTGAGGTTTCTTTATTTTCCGAATATTTAATAAAAAAGAAAATAGGTAATTTACAGGTAAGTAGGCTTTGGCGTTTTTATTTAATTACGATTTTCCTATCTCATCATTATTTTCTTCATCATCATCATCAACCTATACAAATAATTACGTTTTGTTCAATAATTTTAATGAGATATTGAAAACTGATGAAGTTAATTTCGAATAGAAATTTGGGTATGCCAAGTAAATAATACGGGCATAAACCCCCTTTTGGGGAGGCCTATGTCCAGCAGTGGACTGAGATGGGCTGATGATGATGATGATGATTATGTACACTTTCACAACTTCAAACTTTTAATGTGCTGTATGTCTGGAAGATAAATTTCTTGACTTGCCATTTTTCTGCATACAATAAAACGTATTTCATTATTATTTGCCATTCTAATTTCTTAAGGGCAAAAGGCTTATAATCGTCAAAGATGGAGTTCTAATATATACTATAGCAAGACATATTACAACATATTCGGGATAGTAAGGCTCGACTGCCGTACACACAGCTAAAATATATAGCTAGACACATCACACATAGCACACTTGCCGTTTGTGGTTGTTGCTACAATGTATATTATAGCATTTTATAATTATATATTTCATAGCGTTGGCTATGACAATCTGTAATCACTCAGGAAACTTGCTTGACACGTTCAGCCCTACGAAGCTCGGCGGTGGCCGATAAATATTGATAAGGGTATATTGGTGCTTAATTTGAGCCGCCCAGACGCCCTTTGCATACGGAGGGCAAGGTTGAGGTGACATTTGTATAAAGTAAGGCTTTATGTACACTAATCACAGAGAATTCTATGATTTATTGGTCCAGTTCGGTTCAGTTGGGTTTTTCTAAATTGAAATTCTTAGTAGTAGCTTGGAGTTCAGACTTGTGCCCACTGTGTGGCGATAGACCCATCTAATATTCTATGAAAGGTGTAATCAGAGATCAGAGAGCCGTGTGTGAACATGTCCCAAGATTTTTTTTTATATCTATTTATAATATAACAGATGAACGTGGCTATTAAACTCCTCTGCCTACCCTTTCGCAGAAACACAGGCGTGATGTTATGTTATGATTTAGTCAAATCAATGAGGTTCCTATCCCATAACATCAGGGATAGGATTAACAACTTATTTATTCTGTTTGGGGATAAGGGTCGCTAACCGCAGCTAAACGGGTACTACTAACTTCCGTTCTCATTGCTGTAGGTTTTCCGAAATATAACTAAGCAATATCTGATTCTATTCTACGTATACCTATAAATAAAACGAAACAGGTCTCCCGTTGTGCTGGCAACACGCAAAACCATAGATTTCGTTGTTTTTTTTGTTTTACTTCGTAGACACAGGCCTCGTCTGAAGGAAAAATTATTACGGTATCTTCATTAAATGTAAGGTTATCAAAGTTTTAAGAAACCGAAATAAACATTATTATACCAATATGCCATACAAACTTCAAATATATAAATAGGAATATATACGAAACATTTATGAATGATCGTCAAATTAGACCTTTGACCTCTTTTGATTTGACCCTAATATCGGTAGTTACACCCTTATCTTCGCAAGCCGAAGCCGACGAAGCCGATTATAACTAAAGGGTTCGACCGATGAAATGATATATACTCGTATAATATATTATGAATTGTAATGATTACCGAATCAGTTATGTATTATGAATTGTAATGATTATCGAATAAGTTATGTATTATGAATTGTATTGATTACAGAATTATTTGTCGTTACTATTTTATGATATAATACATGTGACTGATAATTTCCGTTCTTTATATTCTCTGTTATGATAAAATGATCTCATCACCAACTCTTTTATTTGTTCACTATTGGATATGGGTTGTCTCTCTGAATGAGGCTTAAGACCACAATGTGCCACGTCGGCCAAGTGCGGTTTGGCAGACTTCACACGCCTTAGAGAATATTGCAGAGAACACTAAAGTGTGCAGCTTTCCTCACCATGTTTTCCTTCACCAACATGGCAAATAATATTTAAATTTTAAAACCTATATAAATATAAAAACCACTGTCTATAATTATTGAAACCGTCATTTTAGTGCAAATATCACATAATTTGACTTCACCAAAAAGCGTTTTTGCCATAATTACCAAGAACGTAAAGATTAGAGGAAATATAAATAATAATAATAATTTTGCAAAACACAATCAAAAAGCGTCTATAACTCACATAACAAATACAAGCGAAAACTTTCATACGTACCGTTCCGGGCACACAAAAGTTTCACTTATTGAATTGGCTCAGGCCCAGCGAATGAAAATAGGCGTAATAATCGATATAAAGTAGACCGCAAAAAACGTAATAAAATACTAAGTAATCCCCCGTTTGTTTCTGGTCTCGTACTGTCTGGTATTGTTCGCCCGATACACAATACTTGATAATGGCTGTTGACTGCGGTCGTAACTTACTCAATAACGAGGTTATACAGCCCTTCATATCTCAAATAACAATTAATTAACGATATACGCACTAATTAATCGCCGGCAATATAACTATTCATGTTCACAACATGATATAATCATGTTAGTTATATGTCATAACTTTTAACGTTTCCCCAAGTATTTGTCTTCCAGAACTAAAATTTGAAAATAGAATGTACATAATTCGTGATGTCGAACTATTACAATTCAATTTTAAAGTATATAAAAGTAGTTAAATATATTCTCGTATTTGTTAAAATATTGTTCAACCCACAGTATGGTTTTGAGCGGGATTATATATTGAAATGTCAAATTACACATTGAATGAACACGTTTGACGAAAATAGAAGAAGTAGGTCAGGTCTGTGAGGACAGGAATGTTTGGTATTCAGTATTCACTTGGCCAGCGTGGCAGACTAAGGCCTTAACCCTTTAAATATGAGAGGAGACCCATATTCCAACAGCCGAATTATAATGGATTGATTACATTCTCTGCCTACTTCGTAAGAGGATAGCATTAAGATATAATAATAAATTTTGACACCGTAAACAAACATCAAACGCCAAATCACAGGGAGACAAGACAAAAACGCTATGAAAAAACTTGATTTTTTCATATTAAAAGGTATATAATATCGTGAAATATTGTCGTACAATTATTAATATTTCCATTTCCGTCTCCAGGTGTCACCTGGCTATGATATAACGAGGGGACGAAAGCTTAGAATTAAGCTTGGCTTGGTCCTCGGAGACAATAATATTTTAAAAGTCCTCTGTAATGGCACTTTGATAGAGTTCTATAAGCCCGACCCTGAATACAATAGAATAAAACCGTTAAGTACTTTAGAAGGAAAACTCAAGTTTATGGTTCAATTAATAATAATAATCGTTTTATTTGAATGAATTATCCATAGAAAGGTATTATCCAAAATGATATTTGTCATTCACCGTGCAAATTATGCTCAAAATAAGATTAAAACGGAAAATACGGTTATACTATCCTTAATCGTAAAATATTTGTTATTATTACAGCTGATGAAATGTTGAAGTGTACTACAGTACTCTGCTCACCCCTTTGGAGAGAAGCGCGAAGATTAGTTATTCTTATGGAATTCTAGGTTCAACAAATACTTATCAAGCTTGAATTATATAAATCGTCATTAAACAAAAACTTCGATATATCTTGACAGTCTATATTTAATACTGCAAATGACATTACATTGAGCAGTGATAGCCTAGTGGTTAAGAATTTAGCCTCTCAAATGTGCGTTTTAAATTTAAATATCACTTGCTAATGGTGAAGGAAAACATCGTGAGGAAACCTGCATACCTTAGAATTTATAACAAAAAATATATTTTCTAAGTTGTGTGCAGTCTGCCAACCCGCACTTGGCCAGCGTGGCAGACTATGGCCTTAAACCTTTCAATATGAGAGGAGACCCATATTCCAACAATGGAATTATAATGGGTTGATTATTATTATTTTATATTATTATCTTATTAGGAGAAATCAAAGCAATAACTCCAGACTTAGTTTGGCTTGATTTAGCTTTTCCAGACAACCATTGAACAAACAGCTTAGCGCAGGCAAATTGTTTGTCCTAAGGTATTAATTTGTCTCTTGAACAGCAAGCTGTTTCAAAAGTTCTTATAATTGTCTCCCCCGTTGTCATAATTCAAACACAAATACTAAAAATAGACAAAGCCAAAATATATTGCTTCAAATATTTTAAGGTATCTCAAATAATATCAGATCACAAACATTTCGAACAATTTCGCGGAACAATAAGGGGTGAAATATTAATTGTCTAACACATGCGTGACTTGCAGTAAACATATGAGGCATTCGATAAAAAGAGACATGTAACCGATGACCAAGTTCAGCTTCATTGGAATAACACGGATTAAGTTGTATGGCAACGGTTGAGCTTTAATATACTGTAACAACTGACGTTGCTGGGCTCGTAGGCGTTCATCTGAAAATTAAATTAAACAACAAGAAGTACTTTTAAAATTCATTTAGTTATAAGTACACTTATTTGCCCGTACGTGTGTGTGTGCGTGTGTACATGTGTATACACTGCTCATTATCCACAGTGAAAGAGCACTTACATTACAATTTTGTATTGTTTTATGTAGTGCTTTAAATTTTGTAATAAAATTCTTGTAAATATTATCAAGTGAAGTAGACACATTCCACTTCCACAAGTATCCACTATTAGATATTTCTAACAGTGGCTCGGAGTCTGGATCTGTGACCGATGTATGGCAATAGGCTCACCGCCTATTCCGCGGCTGAACGTAAACTTAACTGGCGAAAAGTGAGAGTGTACTACACTACAGCAGGCAGCCACCAAAGCAGCTCCTATGTTGCAGACTCCTTAAGGGTCCATGAACCCCAGATTAAGTAATGCTTTGAATGCAGAGCGTGGCAATATTTAAGAAATGCCCGTAGTCAATATTAATGAGGTCAACGTAACAACAATAATTTATAAATCACATACCAGTACACACTAGTATTTGACCTGCAATGAACGTTTTCGATTTACTTATTTCTTCTTCTACTAATTCCATAACAATGAAAGGCATAAGCATTGATGTTAACGTTCTCGTCAAGAGTAGAAGATAACCTGTTATTGTTATCCAGTTTTGATCCAATCTCTGTATATAAACACAATAAAAACTTTTAATAATCCTTTTAAAAAAGCTTTAAATGAATTTCTTATCGTTTGTAAAAATAAACTGAATATTACCACTGTTCTGACGATCACGCGATATGTCAGATATAATACTTGTATGAAACGGACTATGAGACTTGATATTTCCTAAAAAACAAGACAGTTTATTAGTCTACTGTATCTAATTCTTTAATTAATAAGGGCGAGTTAATACCATTATTTGTATCCTTAATGTGCTTAATTAATTCCAATGCAAAACGTGTTTGTTCCATTCCAACAGATAAGTACGTCTTACTATTTATGTCTATGCAAGGTAAGAAGACCGACTGATTGCGATGTAGCGCAACCTAAATAGGCACGGCTAAATACCCTGACTGCCGACAGGCAGCAATGCTGGCAGGACGAAAAGCTGTGCCCTGCGATCTTCAACCCGCAAGCCCAGCGTGGAGATTACGGGCATAAACCCCCATTTGGGGAGGCCTATGTCCAGCAGTGGACTGAGATAGGCTGATGATAATGATGATTAAGTTAAGAAGACATTACAGTACCCGTGAGCACTAACAGAGGTAAACTTAGAGTGATAGTTTACTTAGGGATAAATTAGATGTGGCTTTTTGATCACAGGTAGGTAAACAGACCGCGGAAAAACATTATGTTACAGGTCAAATGATTAATGAGCGTATTATGAATAATTAATGCCTCGTTATTATGAATAATGATAAGTCAAATCAGACTATATGATTAATAGTTATTTGAACTTCAATATTTATCAGTGTCTGGACATTTTGAAGGGGTGTAAGGGGGTATAACATCTGAAGCCCCAAACGTCAACCTCCCCTGCACGCAGTGCACCCTGCTGTTAATTGACAAGGCTGTGACCACCGACCGATGGCGGAATAACCATCCGACGCTAGATAGACGAAATGTAAATTGACAACGATGGGCAGCAGCGTCGTTGTATCGAAGGTGTCTAGCACTGCGATCACCAATCCGCCTGCCCAGCGTGGTGATTAAGGCAAGAAATTCCCATGAGTAGTGTCGCAACAAAACGGCCCCCAGTTTTTTGACATTGGGACTAGTTCAAAAGCCGAAGGTATCTCAACGTGCTATGGAAAGAGCTATGCTTGGCGTCTCTCTGCAGTATAAGATCCGAAACGAGGATATCCGGCAGAGAACTAAAGTAACATAGCTCAAAGAATTAGCACGTTGAAGTGGCAGTGGGCTGGTCACATATGTCGAAGAACCGACGGCCGTTGGGGCAGACGAGTTCTCGAATGGACACCGCGAATTGGCAGACGTACTGTGGGTCGCCCTCCGACCCGTTGGACCGGTGACCTTAAAAAGGCGGGTGGTAGCGTCTGGATGAAATTTGCCTATGTCCAGCAATTGAACGGTAAAGGCTGATGTGATGATGTGATGATGATGGACATTTTGAATAGCAGACAGACCGCGCGGCGGACTCTTTCTATGCCAAGTCACTAACAGAGCAATTGTTTTTTTATACTAAGTAGCAAGCAACCAGCTTTGTAAATAAATATGAAAATAAAAAAATAGCTAAAATTTTTGCACCTGAATTTTTATTGGGTAATCCATTATTTTCAAGCCATCGCGGATTGAATTATACATTGAAACATACGAGTATGTGTCATGCTCATTTGGGTTCGTGGATTTAAATTCGCAATTAAATAATGTAGTACGAAATATTCTAACTCGACAGTAAATTAAGCTGAATATCATGAATGTTGAGAACCGGTTTACATCCATCAGAAATCTGCGGATGCTCAACGAACAAACTTGAGAGAATAACGAGAATGAGGACTCGAAGCTTCTAGCAATAATTAACGAGACTTCAATGAAATAGCATAACAGTAAGACTATAAAATATAACTTAAACATCTTTTGGAGCTTCTTGTATACTATTAACGAATGTGGAGATTCGTCAATACAGGTTATTATGCGATAAAACTTAATCATGTAAGAACTTTTCGTGTAAAAAGCTACGACGCAAGTAGTTAGATAAATTATTAATGAGCAAACCAAATTTATCATTTCCGCTGTTTCATTATAACATGACGATATTACAATTAGAAATACAAGCAGTGATGGATAAAATATACATAAACATTTTAGAACCAAACGGATTTTTTTGGATGCGCGAACTTCACAATAATATCCCGCTAATAAACGAGCGATCATTATAATTCTTATATCAACAACCGTGTTTTCAGTATATACAATGTTAATACGATTTGACATTTTGTATGCGACCACTATAAACACTAAGTTCTACTCGAATGAGTACGATGTATTAGAGTGTACGTGGCACACAAACATTTAATACACTAAAAAAATTTTATTTTCAGGCTGGTAATTATATGTCAAGATCCTATCTGCGAGTAAGTCCGACGGTAACCTAGGCTTACCAGGGTAACAACAAACGATTTTTTTTTTTTATTTTTATCTTACGACCTTGGATGTATGATTTACCTTTTTTAATAGTATTGGACCAATTATTTATCTACCTATATCTATTATGTACTAATAAAAAAACTGTAACGGAATTATGTCTGTATACATACCTACCTAAGATATTTTTGAAAAACTACTATTATAAGTTTACCGCAATAAAAGCCATTTTGGATTGTTCAAAATGGCGGGAATGACGCAAGGCTAATGTCCAGTGTTCGACTTGAAGATGTCGATTCGGTTGGAGTGTAGTAAAAACATGTAATTAGAAGTTTAAAAAAACTTATTTTTCACGCCTAACATAAATGTGATAGAAAGTTGGGTCAGTATCAAAAAAGGTTGCTCGCATAAAACATTCCCTAATAAAAGAAGTAAAATCAAAGTGATCAACGTTTCATAAGCATCTACTTACATACATAAATTTTATATCAATTTTACTGATGTATGTTTTATTGGGTTTTATGGGCTATCCATATATATAATTTTGGTATAGTTTGTTCAAAGTATTAATCAATCTCCGCAGCAAACTCGCTGCGATAAACAGAAGCTTATCAAAAAGGACCAAACTACATATGTAGTTAGATTAAGTTAAAAAATCTTACAAAAACGTGAGCTTCGCGAGTCCACCATATAACCAAGTACTAAGAAGCTTAATATTATTTATTTAGTATTTTTCTGTCAGGTAAAGCAACATAAATCATATATATACGTAGTCATTTTTATGACATGTGCATACAAAGTATTGAACGTGCATACAAAGTATTGAACGTGCATACAAAGTATTGAAACGATAACTACTCGTATCTACGTTATTATTATCTGTAATAAGCATTTTACTCGTCAAAAGCAATAAACATGTTGTCGGGGGCAGTTTAAACATAATTTATTCCTGATAACAATCACAATGTGTCTGCAACTTGTATATTTTAATAATAGAATGTACCTAGCTATATTTTACACACGACTCTGACTGCGACAGCCGCAAAAGTAGAATACTTTTGTTATGTAAAGTATTCAAACGATGCAAATCGTTGAAATTATTCACTAACCTAATTTAGATTCCTGCATGCGTAAATATAACGCTGTTATATG
>DWDT01002637.1:0-13428 GCA_018245595.1 Microceris scylla | reverse complement strand
CCGTTAGCAAGTGATATTTAAATTTAAAACGCACTTTTGTAAAGAGGTGCGCGCCATGGATTTGAACCCAGTACCCCCGGAATGAGGGGCTGAATTCTTAACCACTAGGCTATCACTACTTATTATCACTTTTTGATTTGATTTAAAAAAATATTCAGAAATCTTTATTTTCTGAAACACGTGTATAGGTATATAAAGTCCACATAGGAAGCACTGCCTACTGCTTTAGATCTCGCTACGAATACGTTACTGACGGATGTAAATGTGGACACATTAGGAATCAATGTAATATATCTTAATAATTAATTAACGAATAAAAAACTATATTCCAATATGGAATATATTTATCCAACATCAGCGCGCGTACCTACGTGTATACGGAGACTGAGTAGGTAATGTAAAAAACAAATTCTGAACTGTAAGCACAAAGATTTTTAGCATTCGCTGCTCTGTATCTAGTCCATAAGATATCTACATAGATTGATGATATAACATCAATAAGAAACTTAAAAGTAATTAATTTTTATGTAGGGAAATGTATTTGTGTTTGTGTGTGTTTAAAATATAATTGATGAATATGTAAATATTAATAAACATGGGTCCGAACATTTTGCTTACCGGTTTGTATTTTAAATCTTCCTTTGCCATAATACAGTTAGGGCTGAAGGCCTTACAGGAGGTGCAGGCGAATAAACCATTATAACTTGACCTTTGATAGCATTAGTCTGAAGATAAAGCAGTGATACCCTTTTGGCTTCGATTTCAATCTCCCGCTTCGGAAGTCAGGAGTTTCACTTCGACGCTCACTTTGCAAAATTATGTGCATTTTGATGTTTAAACTTCGCTTGTTATAAAGTTAAAGGAAAACATCGTGAAAAAGTGTTTTAAATATGTCCTAAAATTTCCCATAATGTTTAAGGTTTGTAAGGTACATCAGCTCACATTTATGGCAAACTTTGATTTGAATCAGGTCGTTCTAAGGGTAGAGGGATTTTAAGTCTAATACATATTTTGTTATACACAAATTCACATGCTTTACTAATAAAAAAGATCTTTTAACTTAGCATTTAACGCGCAAACTTAGGTACTAAACAAACTTACTAAAATGGATTTAAGCAACGTGGTTGCTAAGCCATACATATCCTAAACCGTCATTAAAACCAACCCATTTTCGTCCACTGCCCCTCCACTGAACTTCATGTTCTCGTCGCACCAACCACTACCATCCACTGTGTATATCGTCACACCAGCCAAGTCCTCCATCATGTGGCACCAGATTATAAATACATGTGGTGGCTACTAGGAGGCTCGTTAAACCTGTCTGTCTGCGATGGATAATTGGCAGTACGCTAATAGGAATCACTTATGAAATATCGTACGTCTATCAACGACGCCGCGGTCGCACTCCATTTGTAGATTACCGATAAGAGGTATGTTTTAATACGTCCTTACCAGTTCTACACGTGTGTGTATGTACCTACGTATGTATCTATATAAGCATGCAGGTACCTTCGTAATGTAAATGAGCAGGCTTTTCGTAGTACACGTTCGCAAATAAGAGAGGGAGAAGAGGGGAGGGATTTTTTAATGTGTTTTTCGGGTATTTCAAGAAAACGAAACATTGAAAGTTCATTATTCAAATTTTTCAATATGTTCGCATGTAAAATTATAAGCGTTTTTGTGCTTACAATACTTTTATTTTACATTTAATTTTACATTTAAGTCCCATGGAATAGAATACTCCGAGTCATTAATAGAAATTCTAAATTAGAAAAATCCAATAGCGCCTGACCCGCGATTTGAACCCAGGACCTCTCGATCGACAGTCGCGCTTGCAGCCACTCGACCAACAAGGCAGTCTATTATTTTTTTATTACTACATTACTACCTTACCTGGTCCATCACAGAATAAGCAGAGAACCAAATGTCACTACCTTTATAGACCTGACATACTTCTATAAAAGCCTTTGTAAAACATTTACAAGATATCAGTGCATGGTTAAAACAATACTTGTGTTAAAACTAAGCCGCAGTGTACCTACTCAAAAATTTAAGTCTACAACAGTCTCTACAAACTACTATTGATAACTGGAGAGTCGTTATATAACGGCAATCTGTTTTACCATAAGACAGTCAGTCGTCAGTCAAACGAATAGTTTTTGTGTCACCCAGTAAATTCCTAATTCCCACCATATCGTAATTGACAATAGCCTCTTATAACCTTAACCGCAACGAACCTTTGTTTGTTTTCCTCTATGCATTGGGTAGGTCCCATTCAAATGAGCTATAAGTTACAAATATCATTCACCAGTCAATCAATCTTCGTATCGGTGCTCAGTCGGAAGGGCGGGGCGGCTATCGGAGCGTGTATAATTCCTTATTGTTAAAGAACTACTGCTTAAGCCTGCGTGTTACGGGAACGAACTGAGCGGTGAGCGATTTAAGTTATGTTGAACTTTATAATTTTTAAGTTTGATCCGTTAGGTTTTTTAATATATTCAACATAATGTTCATTGAGAACAAGCATGACAGACTATTGCCTTAACTCTTGTCATTCTAAACGAAGAACCAAGTTCAAACGTGGAACAACAAAAGGTTCAATGATGATGACATTGCATGGTTTTTTTTATATTGATGTGTTTTCAGACCGCTTCACTAACTCTCTGCATACATACGAAGATGTAATTATAGCATATTTTACTATAATACTGTGACAAAATAATTCTTAGCGTTGTGTATATGTATGTTCTACAAAAAGATATGGGTAATGCGAAAGGAGCGTGTAGATGTTAATAGTAAAATTGAGTAAGTATATAAAATCGCTTCCGCGACACACCAAGTCATCATCTAGTCGTTACAGATGTAGTAACGATAAATGTGCATAAAGACTGCGTATATATCGTCAGTTACAAAGACGCGCGCGCGATGTACAGCTGACAGCTACTAGTGTCAAAACTAAAGTTGCTGCAACTGAAAATTAATTTAGTGTTGCCAGGTTTCAGGTATGAATATTTTGATAATTGTTTTTAAATTCCACTATGTTTGATTTTTTGTGTTTTTTTTTACATTTAATTATGTATCTGATTTATAATACGAATCATTATAAAATTTTCAATGGCTACCCTAACTTGACTTTATTATGAAAGCGAAATACTTATGGAAGACTCCCATAATTTATCTATAAATAACTGGACAGAATATGACTTATGGTAATAATTACATTTTCAGCCTAATACTTTATGATTTGTTGTGTACAAGGGATAAGGTGAATTATGATTTATGTTTTTAATATGCACTTGTCAGATTCAGTCCAAGGAGCGTGCAGCTCGAGGCAAAGATTAATAACCGACATATTAGTCAGTTATATTGATAGTGCACATACGTCTTCCGGTGTACCAACATAACGAACTAATGGCACGAATTACAATCAACCGTACATTCATTAGACATGTGGTACACTGACTGAGCATTACAACGCCCTATATTTAATAATAAAATTTCTATTTTTAATAAAAAAAATTCTAAGCCCCTAAATACATATATGTTTTATGACCCCGGTAAAACAAAGGGTACTTTACCAGGTTTTACCTTGTTAGTCACTCGTATATTATTCATAATAATATCTTCCATCTATTAGTCTTTGAAAATCAATAGCTAGATTTCTTGATCCTACGTGATGGGTGCCAGTCCCCCGCTCCTGAAACTAGATTTAGCTGTACCCCGTTTTCTTCAAGTCGTCAAAAAACCTGTTAAGAGAACAAACCTGACCTGTAATCCTTTAATACACACATGTCTACCTTTCGAAATTCCAGATAATTTATTACTGGATTATGTAATAACATACTGGAATGTTTTCATTTAAACTATTTATCATTCAATGTTCAATTAGTAATATAATTTGATAATGGTTCAAGTGCACTCGTGGTCTTGTTGTTACCAAATATATTTATGCTAATTATATGATAAATAATTAATTCATGTCAATGGCGAAATAAAGAAAAGTTTTAAAGCATTGGGAAAGAATTGGAAATTTCTCTATGAAATGAAATCTCAAATACCTCTAATTTATAATTACTTTAATATTTATATGTGTAAAAAACTATGAACTTGACAAATATCTCAATGTGAAACCTGATAAGTTATTATTTTTTTTCTATAATGATATGATAATAATCCTTATTTAATTATGTATACAATATCGGCATTACTCGCTCTGGTATTTAGACTAACACTTGCAAGCATTTTATAAAGTTCTACGACCTTGAATACTGAAATAGTTTTTTCGAATTATTATAATATCGCTCATTTTCTATTCATAACACAAATGAACGTAATATAGTGATACAAAGATAAATTACCGACCCACATTAGGCCGATCTATCGCTCAGTGAACGTATATCTTCCGGAGAACGAACGAACGTAACGAATGAATGGCGCCAATTACAATCAATCATCGGCTCACGTGTGTATGTTGTGTTATTATTAATTCCTTAACATATTACGTTCGATATAATTTGGCGCGTTCACAAATGTTCTAAGCATACCTAATTCATTTTTGTGTTGCCATATGTGATAATAATTTTAGAATTAATTTGATGAATGATTTTTGTTATGTGAAATAGGTGAAAAAATATCTTGGATAATTTATTAATTATGCAAAATGTATACCTATCTATATATTAATTAATCAAAGGTTGATTAAGAATAGTGTATCGTAATAATAAAATCTAACGTGAGACAAGCGAGTTGTTATATAACATGAATATCAAATACATAGTTTGAAATGTAACGTTATTGTAACTTTAAACGTAACTGGTGAAACGTGGGAGTGTACTACGCTCCTCTGCCTACCTCTTCGGGGATTAATGGCATGGTGCTACGTTTTTTAAAAATATGTATTGACGTATACAACGGTGCGGGATGCATTACTTTTTTTTTATAAAGCTTAACCCATATATTAATAAAATTAGTCTTGATTAAAAATTTATCAGAACTGTTCATTCTTAATTCCATTAGTATGTCCGATATTTTATCTAACTACCTCACAACTGGAAACACTTCATTTACAATGCTAGATCCATTAAGCGGCTATATGTATGATACCTATCCAGCGAGGGAACGATTTGAATACTGGATCAGTTCACCGTATTACCGAGTGGAGGAGTTGTAAGCGGTGTAAGGTTCGATACCGTGTCGTTCTCTGCACATTAATAATATACGTTAGACAGCCTAGGTCTTGTACAAGTTGTTGCTAAGATTAGATAGAGCAGCCGCTACTAATTTTATGTAAGCCAATATGTTTATTACCAGGCGCCGCCTGCCCCCGCCCCTCTCCTCAATCCTGCATCGCTGAGCGTCGGCAAAAAAATAGATAACCGATATTTTACTTGTGATATAATTGAGTTTTATACGTTTTTCTTCTTAAGACATACGTTAAGTTCAATACCAAAAGCAAAATAACTACTGAATGAAGGCATCATTATGCATATGACACACTACTATATATACAGGAAAATTAGATACTTTATGATAAAATAGTGATACTTGACATGCGACGCCCTCTCCACAACCAGCGAGCGTCGGGACGTAATGACATAATAATTATCTATACTGATATTTTATGATAGCAAAAATGATTTATATCAATTGTATTATTGCATAAATCACTAATATTTTACTTAACTCCAAATGGATTGTAATATAACGAAACATCACGCCTAAATGTCCCAGGTGTAGCTGGAGGAGTATAGTAGAGTCCCTCGTATCAACGATAACCAAAATGAATGTTTTGACATACATATTCCCAATGTATCTACTTAAAATGTTAATTTTATTATTTATACATTCATGATTCATCATTATTACTATTACAATCTCACACGAGGTTCCTTACGAGACAAGCAGTGAGTGCCAAATATCTCTACCCTTATAGAGCTGAAGTGCTTCACCTACTGTCATCGTTCTCTGAGGACAGTAGGTGAAACAAATGATTCCCGGTATATATAGGAACATAAATAGAAATACTTTTATTCCCTCGATATAGTTACATATTATAAAATATGTATATATATGCGTAATATATTGGTGTGTTGTTCCAGTGATGGTGTAAGCGCATGGGCGGGGGCGCGGTGCTGGCGGCGGCGGCGCGCGGCGACGCGGCGCGGCTGGCCGCCCTGCTGCGCGCTCAGCCCGCGCACCTCGACCTCGCCGACGAGGTACGCTCTACGCACACCCACTGCACCCATCGTCCACCCACCTATTACAATACAATACAAATATTCTTTATTGTACACCCAGTTAATACAACAGAGACAGTACAAATTTTCGAAGGCTTACAAAGGGCGGTCTAATCGTTAACAAGCAATCTCTACCAGACTACCTTTGTGTCAATAATAGGAGAAATCGGATACGGGGCAGGGGTGTACGGTAACAAATACTATTCGAGATAAATAATAATAAAAATAATTATAATACACAATAGCCGTATATAAAATTTGGCCTAAATCTGTCACTAATGCCATTAACCCAACATCTTTGGAAATAAAATGTAAAAAGTGGCTGCTTCAACAAATATTTCATCGTATCGAAAAACTCATAAACCATTGATATTTCTGTTTGTATAATATTTTTGACTTGTTGTGTCAGTTAAAGTAGTTAATAAGCCACTTTTATATGCTACAACATTTACTTCATTAAACACTATTAACTGTACTAAGTAATTGATAATAAAAGTATTTCCAAAATATATGTAGCGTGACCATGCGAAGATCTAACATTCGTTTGAACCGAATCAATTCCCTGTTACAAACAAAACTACGGAAGGTCTATATCTAGACTTCTAGGAGGCTGATAGACGAAGACGCCCAGTCCTCACTTTTGTGGCCAAGCTCTACAATGCATGTAGTTACTGTTATTATACAGTATAAACCGTTGTCCATTGTCTAGTATTCAGCACATGGTTAAAAACACATTTTACTTTTTATATGCGCATACTCTTGTCCTCTACACAATATGGAATAAAACGTCATTCGAATAGTGTTGGACACACATTGCATATGCGATTAGTGTGCTTGGATATTTTCCATGCAAGATACACATATAATGCACATAAGTGCGCAAAAAACAAGGCTATTTTAATGGAAAATTGATGTAATAAGAAAATAATGCGTTATACTCGTATTATACATTCCATTATTCTTCATTCTCAATATTTCGCGCCATAACCATTTGCAGTAGCGTCCCATACGGTACGTATATAATGTGTATTGGTCTCCCGTCGAGTACAAATTATCTTAAAGAGTTATGCTTTTGAATTACTAAATACAAAAAATAAACCTTATTACTCCCAGATAAGGTTTAAATTTAAATGTATTCTATAAAACTTTGTCCAGCGCTGGCATAAATAAATTGCTACTTCAGCTCTGTTAATGTTGCCAGGTGTCGCCTTTTCTTTGCATTTAATCTTATTTATTGCAATGATTTCAAAAAAAAACTAATTGGCGTAGTGTGGTCACGACTGATGCAATCGTTATGAAAATATTGACAATTAAGTTAATATAAATTTTAAAATAAAATAAAAAATATGTTTACAGCTTAACATCTACATTTTATTATGATGTTTATTTGACGTATTTATTTGATTTATTCATCTTCGCATTCCCTGATGCATCTAAAAATATTTGAGAAACAACGTCCATCATTCATATTTATTTTCATTTTGAAAATATTCTAATTGTCTAACATGTTTTTCTTCGAACATAATATTACACTTTCCCTCCATTTGAGTTCACAACTACAGAGTGCGTCTATCTAGTGGTTATAATAAATCGATAAATAATTAAAACATATCGATATTTCGCCGCCCGATATCGATAAATCAAGGCTGTCCCCGCGGGGCGCGGTTGCGGGGTACGAGCATAAATTACTCAGATCCATGTAAATAAATTGCTTACAAGACGTTTTACATTGCCTCGAAATATATGTGTATTCAGATTACAAGAACGATATCGACGTAACAAACCTTGGCGCAGTATGTACTCGTCAATTGTTAATTTTATTATTTAAAATAAAACAAAACATGATGGGGGCAGGAGAGGGTGTGTAATTATAAAGCAAGAATTGAATTGGCGCTTATATAAAATATTCCGTAATTATTGTTCTTCTCTAATTATATTATAATTTAAAATACGCGGCAATTTATTTACCACAGACGTAAAATACGAAAAAAGTTAAACGGCATGATACGAGTATGTACGTGACAAATAGCCACTCAGCCAGCTAGCAATTTACTGGCCTAAAGAAGACATTAAAGCTACCGCCACTAAATAAAACACACGGGAACTCTTGGTATTCAAGACAAATAAAAAGTAAACAAGGTTAATAATTGTTTCTTGTAATTTTCTTCAACGTCCCACGATGAATCAAATTGATCAAAACTAGTATTTTTTTCAAGCCAACGAGTATCTAACCATTTTGAACCGACGGTCTTGGTCCTTGACAATTAATGTGGCAAAAACATATATAGGTAGTTACGTGTGGTTATTATAAAAATAAAAAATGTAACGTAATGTATGTAGAACATTTTATAACCGAGGTTTGTTAGGCAGGCGTTTGCGAACTGCTTAAAAATAATCATTTTACCATTTTTAGCCCCAACTGCGCATTCAACTCTCTTCATGAGGTAGGAAAACGGAAATTTTTAATGATGGATAAAGTTGAACTACATTTCAACCGTTTCTAACAAGCTTTCTAAATTATGAGTACATACTTACTCTACGGGTTTTTTACGCAACGTTCGTTAAAATGAGAATATTCAGATTATTATTTAATATGAATAAGTAATAAGCGAACGAAATAATCAATCATCTCTGAACAAGCGTTAGGAACGTATACACCAGCGCGGGCAACTCGGCGCGCTGTCAACAAATTAAGATGGCCACTAAATGGATGGACTTCATTAATTCTCAAATTAAATTCGACTAGGAAGCTATTCAATGTATTATTGATGAGATGTTCTATTTACTTATTTTAATAATACTGAATCTTAAGAAACGTTTTATTGAAAGAAAACAAAAAATAATAATCAATAGAAATACACATATACATATTGCTTCACACACTTAATCATTTTTATATCGACTGATAAAAGACCGCTGGCTAATATTAAAAGACCAATTCTATTGAAAGAGAGATCTAGCTTCGGTGTTACATAAAATATACTAATTGAAATTCACAGACGGTCACACATCTTTATTACTTATGGTACGTCCTGTTTCCTAATCATTTATTTGGCCCACCTTTGATTGTCTAATTTTTTTTTAAAATTCAAATATCGAACACCGGGCCGATCACAACATGTCCGGAGGTAAGTTCGTTAGTGTCTTCTTGCTTTCACAATTATAATTTACGACAGCGATGTTAGATATAAATGTCGTTAGTTCGTTGATAGAATCTTGTGTCGGCCATTAGGTCCGTATTACAACAATTCTCGTCAACGTTAAATATGTAGGTCCCGCTTGGTGATTTTTTCACACGTGTTCTCGAAAATTCGTAAACAAAACTCATTACTACTATGTTATATATTCTGCAGATGTTTTAGAAATCAGGCACATATAAGTTTCAATAGTTTTTATAAATTTTATTTAGATACCTAATTCCTTTTATCTATTTATTAAAATTAGATTTATTAAAATGTATGCTTAAAAATACTGACAGATTGAATAAACTCTTTGGTTTATCAACCCCAATTGCTTAACAACCATTGTGTTGCCAGTTATGTACCAGTAAGTAAGAATATCATAATGTCAGTACAAAACACCAACATACTTGTACGAGTAATACCTATTACTGGTTTGTTTAAAGTATTGAAAATGTATGTGCAGCATTTCCTCGCCACTGCACGAACTGTCGCTACGGTTTGTATTAATAGTAATATTATATTCCAGTTCAATAATGGGGTAGACAGGTAAATAAAATAATTATTTCCTCTTACGTCACCAGGTATTTTTTATGTAAAGTTCCGTAACTAGAGGCCGCTGCTGCCCATGAAGTTTTGCAACCAACTTCGATAAGCTCGATTAACGTCATCCAGTCCAGTACTAGTTGTGAGACTATTTGTGAGTATTAATTGATGATATAAATGTAGAACAAGAATGTTACAGTATATCAAGTCACAGTACAGACGTATAAGTTTATCAGTATGTCAAGTAGCATCTGTCCTATTCCTGAGAACACGCATAGTGGTCTACAGTTATAATAACAATCGCTTCGCGAAAGGTGTGGCGGTTGTACTACCCCTGCAAAATTCATACAATTTCTACCGTTTTAGTTAGTGCAGCATACAAATAAACTGCTAAACTGATGGTAAAGAGTCATCGTCGCCTATGGACTTCTGATAATTCCAAGTATATATCATGGAAGTAGCCAATGAGTAGTTTTGTAGGAAAGTTCTGTTTGTACCTCAATATCAACAACTTCATGATTTCACTGGTGAACGCGTGTCCCCTTCTCAGAATGGGAAGGCTTAAGGAAACAGTCGGCCGCGCTGGCCAAACGCGAAGTACCTATATCTTGCTTAAAGAAACTCCCTACGACCAGAGGAAATAAATTTAAAAAGTTCATTACACATTCACAAATTTTATATTTTCGTAATTACCTACTCAAAACACTTGAAAGCACTGAACTGACTACAGCTTTTTATAAATTGGATTGGAATAATCGGTCATGACACGTTCTACTTAGTTTACAATATGGTGCACATAACAAAGGCGTGCACAGACGAGAGACATGCCTCGGGGTGTGTCTTGTCCCTTAAAATGTGTTGCTTATATATGCATTCAAAACATACGAGCAAGGACCTGAAAGTACCGCGTACCACAAGTAGCGCAGAGAAATACGGATATTGATAAATAGGGCCCTATTTCTGGCAGTATCTTCACTTTTTCATAAACATCAAATAACAAATAAACATTACGAAACAAAGTAATCTCACGAAATACGTTCGTATTAAATTCCTTGGTAAATTATTTTAGGCGCCTCTTTTTGCGCCTCGCGATTTTTCGACCGACAAAAATGTTGGTCTCATAAAAGACATCGCCTGCGCAAGCCCTATTAGTGATCATTCCGGTGATCTCGCCTCCATAAAAACAAATTGGAGTTCGACCCATCAGCTTATGGTTTCACTAACGGCATACAATTCAATATTGGAAGCACGCACCGTGTAATAAGTATCGTCTTTTTGTTCCATCACCTGTTACGAACTTTGGTAACAATAAAGAGGTCAACTTAAAGGACCTTTAAAATAAAAAGCCAACCCGCACTCGGCCAGCGTGGCAGACTATGGCCTTAACCCTCTCAATATGAGAGGAGACTCATATTCCAACAGTGGAATTGTAATGGGTTGAAAAAAAATAAAAAAATAAAAAGACAATTTTTGCTTTATAATCATATCACGAACAAAGACCTCTTATGTAGCGATCAGACCCGCTCATAGACCAGATGTTTTGATACATTAAAAACGAAACCTAAAAATACACAATGGTAAGTATCGCTTGCTGTAATGGTGAAGGAAAACAAGAAAGCTGAACACGACTTGGAGGTCTCCGTGTTCGATAAAGCGTTTGGAATCTGCCAACCCGCCGTTGGCCAGCGTGACGAATATTTTCTTAACTCTTCTCATTCTTAAAAAAGACGTCTCTAACATTGGAATGATAAAAGTGTGATGTGTGATCCTTATTGAACATTTTTGTATGTTTCCGTGTTATCTCTATCGTCATCGTCATCAGCCTATTTCAGTCCACTGCTGGACATAGGCCTCCCCCAATGAGCGCCATCGCGCCCTGTCTTAGGCTTATCGCATCGAGCATCTGCCTGCAGTCTTTCCGGGCTGGAGGGCGTCCTACGCTACGTTTGCCGAGCCGCGTTCACCACTCCAGAACTCTCTATCTCTAGCTATTTATTACAGGAGAATGATGCAACTTCAAAAGGAGCAAAATATGAAACTGCAAGAGTTTAACACAAATCGAGTAGAATTGCAGGCAAATGAATAGAAGGAAGGACTAGTTTCAGATAAAAAAAGAACTGAGTACATAATGTCGTTCAAAGTGCAGGATACTATCTAGATAAAATTTGTAGTTGCCTAAGTTAGTTAGGTACTTAGCTAAATCTCTAAATTGGAGAGAGTTACTCGCTAATTTTCTTGGTACTTGATTTGAAATATTTGATACAATAATATCATCAGATACAACAGTTTATTATACAAATTGTTTATCAAATTCCATAGAGAAATTTCGGCATGTAATTATTAGCATACTCAAGAGTTCAAAGTGCGTTGTTTATGTTAAAATGAAAACTGTAGACAATTAATTATTTTTCATATCGGATATTTTATCTGCTGTCATCTAGGCGCAACCGAGACTCCGATATCGAGGTATCGGGGGATCATTAAAAAACTAGCTCGGTTACAACCTCACAATGGACCGGTTCCGAGCGTTCTCGGTGAACTTTTTTATCGCCCCCCTCCTACTCTGCCTCCCCCCACCCCTCCGATAAAGTCGCGCCAACGGAGTACAGATTTAAGACGGAGACAGATAATAAAGTTTGCCGACAGGTTACCGCTGAGCGGTGAAATTAAAACAAATGGTATATTTATTATATGACGCTGTTAATCGTAATATGTATAAAAATCATGTGAATTCGTGGTATATTTTATACATTCAATAACTAAAAAATGTAATAGTTAATGTAATATGTTAATGTAAACTGTAATAGTTAAATTACTGAATGACGAATGGCACGTTGCGCACGAAAAGGACTTAATTTCGTTGACTGAAATGATTGTTTGGGTTTTTTTGTATAGATAATAATACATTTGTATATGTTAATATGAAGGTAACCAATTGTTGACCCTTCCCATTGTGAGACGAGATCCGTGTCCGACGGTAACTATAAAAGTGTTGATGGTAACTGGCAAGTAATAAAATAAAATCATATCTCGAATTTATTTTATAATGCGTAACGTACACATTACATTTAATAATCTACAAATAATACTATAACCATTATGAAAGTTATATGATAAGGTAACCGCGTGACTATTTTACAATTTCAATTCAATGAAATTTCGAATAAGAATCACAGATAATAAAGTATACAAACAGATTATAATTTTATACGCAAAATTAACCGAGTAGCATTTTTAATAGGCAACACTGCTTATTACGGAAAGACAAATTTTATAAAAGTATTTTATATAGTCATTATAATTTATGCAATAATTCAACAGTTATATGAAAGCGTTGACTTGAGCCAATAATATAAGAATGGGTGGTCTTTAATAATGATAAGTTATAACTATTTCGTTTATAATCATCGAATAAATCATTTATTGCTCATACGAGTTTTTCCTCACATGTTGCGTGGCTAGTTGAT
>DWDT01002636.1:0-13428 GCA_018245595.1 Microceris scylla | reverse complement strand
ATATTTTCGAAGATATTATAGATTTAAAATTGCGGGACGTAGTGCTTGCGGCGGTACTGGCCGGCCGGGGCGGCGGCGGCGTGCCCACATTCAGTTTTTCTGTAGTGTATTTAATATCAGCATTGCATCCGTGCGAAGCCGGGGCGGGTCGCTAGGTTTGTTATAATTCATTTTTGGTTTCATCTGCTAAATTTATATGTTTGTACTTTATAATATACATGAATAGACCTAGCTGTACTTGATATGAAAACAATAATTCAATCATTTTTACCATAAGGAGTTCTAATTTATTTATAACCTTTAATTTAATTTACAATCATTTTTAATCATAGCAATCTTAATTTGATTTTAAAACAAATATTTGTATGAGAATGACAAAAACAACTGTAATTAGGATCAGAATTTAATTCTGATTTATTGCTACAAAATGTGGGCTACAAATAATCACCATTATCATGAACACAACTATGTTCCTCAACATACAATATGCAACAATTTTCACACAATACATCTAGTATTCGGTAATAGTATGTTTTCATTAATGCAGACATGAAAGCAAAAATCAACGAAATGGTCAAACAGTATAAAAATATATTTATATATCGATAATTACAAAAACTTCAAACTTGTTATCCTTGGGTTGGTCGATAATTTGCATTGCTGAGTATGTTATAGCCTTCACTTCAGTCCCTTGAGGGTGTCTACCAATCTGAAATTCTTCACCATAACACTTACAAACTATTCTGAATTCTTCTGTATTAAATTCTGTTATAACTAACTTCTTGCATATTAAAAATGGTTCAACAGAAAACAAAAACAACAGCTCATCAAGGAAATGATACAACAGGCCCATTAAATCATCAGCATTCGCCTCAATTGTGTGCACTTCTTTTATCTGCACATAGTCAAGTTCGGTCATATACCCAAACATGGCCATGCCACATTGTTCAAAAGCCTCCTTCAACGTATCGCCCCAAGCATGTAATCTGGAAAGAGAATATGTCAAATGATACACACTATATTATATAAATTTACTATGTTTTCATTTACAACCCAATGAATTATATCTAAACAAAGAAAAATTATTAAAAAATATACTCGGTTTATATCTATTGAGAAAGATTCGAGCTCTGAAACAGGAATATCCTTACACCAAGAATTAAACCTAGAGAACAGAAAAGTGTTTGAAATCTTTGTGTTTTAAATCATCCCAATGTCATCCAGAAGTTTAGTAACTATTTGTACTATTAAACGATGGTGCCAACCTTGTAATATAGCCTTTGAAACATGAAATCCTGTGACACTGTTATCATATAATACATTTATTGCAATATCATTCACATAAGCTATTTTGTCAATAAACTGCATAAATGATAACGTTTTCTTATAGTCATTTAAATTCTTTTATTTACTAAAAATCTAATTAATATTTCATTACTCTTATTATAATTATTATACACCTGTGCTAGGAAAATAGATGCATATATTTTGTATGTATTTGTACATACATTTTAATATTATAAGAACTACTAATATGTATGATCTAAAATGAAGTACATTTCATTTAAATTCAATCCGATTAATTTATGTTTTAAACTGTTCACATAAAGAGGATCTGTTAAATATCTTCATTGTTTATTTTTCTATCTTTCAGTAAAGAAGGCATTTAAAAAACAGCTTACTTCTGAAATAGTAAGTGTAGACCATAGAAGGCCTGATGGTGGCATGAAACTAATGATCAACAAAGGAAGAGATTGATATGAATTTTAAATTATATGGAATATTATAACATTTTATCACAATTTCTTTTGATAAAACCAATTGAATTATGATGAGGATTTTTTAATCAAGGGAATATGAGTACATAACATTTTTTTTTCTGGCTTTTGAAACTTGAGTCAAATGACTCTAGGTATATCCACTTCTAGACCATTATTTAACCTTAAGCAGTTTATGTATAAATTATTATACAATATAGACATTATAAATTACATTATTATTTCAGTTCAGTTTTTTTTATTGATATCATTTGAAAGGTTGTCAGAGCAATATAAGCTCTCAAATATAGTTCCCGCCAACAAATTGTTTCATTCTATTTGTTATCATGATGTCACAACATGAGCTTATCCCTGGAAACTGCTTGACATAAGCCACCCTTTGTGCTGTTTCATATGGGGTTTCAAATTTTATTATATTACTCACATCTTTAAATTCATGTTAGATATTAAATGTTTATTTTACTTACTGAACATCTGCAGTGTGATCCAAATCTGAAATTACAAAAGAAAAAAGATTCATAGTAAGTAAAATATTGATATTAATATTATCATGACACTCATTGGGGGAGGCTTATGTCCGGCAGTGGACTAAAATAGGCTGATGATAATGAGATTACAAAATAAAAAAGCACACAGCCAATTTCTTAATTTTAAAAAATTATTAACAGTTATTGAACAAATTTTAGCATCGGTTGAATTAGGTCTAACTAGAAACGTTACAATCGGATTTAATGATTTATATTATTATGCAATATATGATGAATTGGTTTCACAGGATACCGGTGTACCGTTTATCACTTACGTATTAGATAAACAAAATAGAATGAGGAAAAATAAACTTACATTCGTATTTCACAGGCGGTAGATAAAAATCATCCTCCGTTAAGCCTCCTAACTCTTCATCCATTTTTAATTAATGTTCTGAAGTTCCAATTAATTAAAAATAAAACACTTATTGTCTCCTTAAACTTGAAATTATTGTGAAATTGAAATCATAAGACACATTTCGCGTAATTTTCGCACGTTTTGCGAACTGTTAATCATTGTCAAACGAAATGTCACTACCTACTTGTCAAGTGATTTAGGTTCCCAACCTTCTGCCATAATAAGTGTTGTTTACATGGTGCTTACCCATAACCGCAACTCCTAAAATATTCCATATAATATGATTAATTCTCTTTATTACTGTTCTAATTAAAAATACATTTAAATTTTTTGTGTAAAAGTTATTTAGATACAAGTCACAAATGACATAGGTATAAACAACCTACAGGTCATTTTGACCAATTTTACGATATTTAGATAAACTTGAGAAGTTATCAGATAACCAAATATTTTCATAATATTTTTATAATACTGCCATATCGTAAGATCACGTCTGTAATCCCCGAAGAGGTAGGCAGAGGAGTGTAATACAACCCCACGTTTCACCATTTACGTTTAAGTCCCACAATGGAATAGATGGTGAGCCTATTGCCATACACCCGGCACACATCCAGACTCCGAGTCACTAATAGAAATTCTAAATTAAAAAAATCTAATAGTATCCGACCCGGGATTTGAGAATCCAGGACCTCCCGATCGGCAATCGCGCTTGCAGCCACTCGACCAACGAGGCAGTCAGCCATGCCATATCAATTCGTAAAGTGCAGGGTCACTATTATTGAAATCCTAGAAAATTCATAATGTAATAAGATATTATGGCCAAAGAGAATGTATACACCATTACAATTTTTCATTAGTGATAATCCCATTTAAACATTACAAATCACTTCAATTAAAAATATTATAATAATCTTTCATACATTTCATTATTTGCCACAGGTGACAAATTTTCTTAATGATCCTAGTTCATAATGGACTTATTATTCATAATGACTATGCTGTAAGCTTTGTGCTAAGGGTATTCTTTGTACTGGTCACTAAACTAAAAATCGGATCTCGTCTCTTGTATTTATGACATCTGTCACTATACTGATCATCGATGTTCGATTTCCAAAATTTATTTTCAATAAATGTTTAAATATTATATTCATAACCCTTTTTAATCTTCGAGGTCTTTTAGTTTTGTTTGTTTTAGCTTTTAAAATTTTTAAATATGGATCCAATTGCAGTTTTACAAAGTAGAATTGAGCAGTTGGAAGCTAAATTAGGATTAGTCCCAAATTCGATAGATGGTCAGCAAGGGGACTCAGCTACGGCCAACCTGTTGAACGCAGTGCAAGCTATTAACAATGCAACAGCGGGCCACGAGAAACTATCGGAAGTTAAGCAAATGGCCAGCGAGCTAAATAACTACACTGACCCCAATTTCGTGGAAAATGTAAGTTATGAATTCAACAAATTATAACTAAATTAATTAACAGGAACCCATGGTTTCACAATTTTTTCCTTTGTCTTGGAAGTATCGTAATTGTTACTGCCTAAAACTTAATATAATTCGATACAAAACTTCGAAAAACTATTCATATGTTCCAATTGATTTCCAGTTTGTACTTTAGTACAAACTCCGTGAGTAATGTCAGAAAAAGTAAAAGTAGCATTTGCTATATCATTAACATAATTATAATTAAGGTATCCTGTATTCCTTGGGTAAAATTCATTTGATGAAATAGAGCTCAGAAGATTACCAAAATTAAGAGAACAATTACAACATGTAAAGAGAGAATCAACAATAATCTTATGTCTATGAGTGATTGTTAAATCAAATAATGAAGATGGTTTTCTAAGTATCTGCTGTCCATACATTCATGTCTTCATGAGGGTCCCTAATGAGGTAGGCAGAGAGCATAGAGTGCCAAATACCCTTTCCTTGCATTCCTACTATATCTATCTACTGCTCTATCTCTATTGTAGTTCCTTATGCATCACAATAAAATGATGTAAATAATAGACATAATTTTTATTAATAGGCATCTGATTTTTTTTCCATTGCATTAATATATACATATAAATGGCAGTGGGCACTAGGTTAGGAAAGCCCTGATTATCAGGTCCTGTTTAACATCTGAGGCAGTAGAATGCAACTGAAAATCAGCATTACCTAGGAACTGCATTCTGTGTTAGCAAAGTTGAATTGTTTCCTCTTGCCAATAAAATGTGGGGACATATGTTTTTATGCCACTGCAGCTACAGATTTTTGTGACAAATCTTAGGTCAGGTTAGGTTTGTCACAAAAATGTTAGGTGTAGACCAGCTGGTAAAAACCACTAAATCTATACTTGTGGTGACACTAATATGACAGTACCAAAATGTGCCTCCCATTGTCATTATTTGTTGTATAATAATTATGGTTATTAATAATACAACTACTTCTTAAATATTATTGTGATCGATATAATATAGGCCATGGTCAAAATTCCTCTTACTGTGCTTGTAGTAAGTTAGCTCCATAAATAGGCCACTGTGCAAAAGTCTACATAATACAATGCCATTAGGTGATTTAAAAAGAGTTATTGTCTAAAAGAGGACAAAATGTAACTATAGTTTATTTACAGAAGGAGTTGAACAACATGCATTTGAGGGAAGTGGCGGCAGCAGAACCTATCATCCAGCGCCACTGCCATTGCATGCATCAGTGTAAAAAGGTGATACAGAGATTAAAAGTTACCTATTTATTTACTTACCAACATGTTTTAAAGGACTACTAAACTTAGGGCTCATAGATCATAGTATTATGTGGCTAGTCTAGGATTTGATATATACACTGGTACCTTATGAGCAGCAGCATAAATGGTGAGAGAAGCCATGCTCTTCTATCCTAAACCAATGTGGGTTGCTGGGTGTGCACCCAGAATGAAGATTCTTCCCAAAAACAAACTGATGATGATGATAATAATAATTTTGATTTTTACTCCATTTAAAATGAATTCAGGTAACAATGATCTAGTCATTTGTGACTAACAACTAGTGTCAGTAAAATAATATACATAAATGGATTATAAATGGACTAATTTAGATTTTCTAGTAGGGGTTTGGAGTCTGGATAAGTGCCCGATGCATGGCAATAGGCTCACCACCTATTCAATAGTGGGATGTAAACGTAACTGGTGAAATGTGGGAGTGTTCTGCATGCTTCTGCCTACCTCTTCGGGCATTACAGGCATGAAGTTATGTTACATCATGTTATGGATGGACTGATGGATGCTTCACATTTTTTATTGTACAATGTACACATGCAAAATGTACTCATGCAAAATGGACACCTCCAAGAGCCTAGATGGGCATGAAATTGACCTAAATTATAAATATATGAATTTAAGCATATGTAAATATATTAACATAGATCTAAATCTGTTATAATTCCAGTTATTTAATGTTATGTTTGATTTTTTTGATTAGGCGGCAGCAGTATTAGAATCAGAAGCGATCCAGCAGGTCCCTCAAATGCAAGGTGATGTGGACAAGATGCATGCTGCTGCTGCAGAAGTGAAAGCTGAAGCTGATGAGGTAATTTTACATATATCAAATAGTAAGTTTAACACAAGACTTAGCTTGTGTAGTTTAGGTAATACCTATACTACACAGGTATTACCTAAACTACACAAGCTAAGTTTTGTGAAAACTTATGAAACATCCACTATCTTAGTCCAGGTTCTCCAGTCTCACTCTCTACCTTAGTACAAATTCATGTCATGTCAATCATGACTATACAAGATCAGAATTGTTGCAAGTTTTAATCTGATTGTGGTGCCATCTAAGTACCTCCAGGTGGACTCATAAAATAATTAAATTCTCAAGACTAAATTCCATAGGCTGTGTATATTTTCTCAGGACAAAATAACCTGTATCAACCTCTATAGCTATAATAATTTGTGTCTAAAATTCTGTATAAATTTAGAGTGTATTTTTTGCATGATTGATAAGCAACATACATAGATACAGGACCACAAACTATCACATTTGAAATATTGTTGTTGAATCCATGAAATAAAATTTGTTAGACTTGTAAACAAGAATGATAAAATAAATCTTGAAAATGTCAGGCAACAATGGGAAGGGAATATATGTGTATAAACTATTGAGTATATTTTTTGATGTAGGTGTCACTAGGAGTGCAAGAACTGACAGAGACATGCGGGATGGCTGCAGCTGATGCATCAGGGCAGTTGGCGAATGTTGTACAAAAAGTTGAGCAGGTGGAGCAAAAGATGTTTCCAAAACGAAGAAATGGTCTAGACTGAAGTTACTCGTATTCGATATGCTTAAGCACTTAATGCTTTAATATTTTATTTTATTATAAAAAATGTTTATTATTTATTTATGCTAAATTAAAAGTGATTAATACTGATTTTTTTTCACTGAACAAACCTAACATCACGCCCGTAATCCAGCCTCCAAGTCAATAGTAGAGATTTTAAATTAGATAAACCAGTTGTACCCAACCCAAGATTTGATCCTAGCACCTCCCAATCGGCAGTCGAGCTTACGACCACTTGACCAATGAGGCAGTAAGAATGTATCATCATCCTCACCCTACTGTAATGCCGTAACGGCAAAGTCGGAGGTGGAAAAATAACTGTTCGCTTTGACAGCAATTTGTTTACTAATGGCAACAATGGCCACACATATACTTTTGTATACAAATCGCAATTTAACTGTTTACATTAAAATTTATTTAAATACAGATGATCGCTTAAACTACATATTATTATAAATTATCTTTAATATTATTTATAAGTATTTACTCATAAGATTTGATTGTCACACTATATGGATGCCTAAATTACTATACTATGAATAATTCTACTTGTTATTTCTACTTTAAATATTAATCCAAATTTATTATTACGTTAATTTAGTTATATAATCAATGTCATTTGATTATTTATAATTAAATAACACAATACTGATTTTATTAAGTCTCCCTATGGGTTGCCGGAAGCGGAGTGAACACTATCTCAGTCCCAGTGGCGTAGCTGGGGGGATGCGAGCGGTACAGTCGCACCGGGCATCAGAAGGAAACGGGCATCAAAGTCGACGATCAATTCTTCTAAATTTTTTTCAATCAAGAATCAAGAAATGTACAAGAAAAATGAGAGAATGAAAATGAAAAATACAATCTAGAGGTAAATAAAATAAAATTAAGTGAAATATTGATTTGAGCCTATGTTATAACTTATATATAGTTATTATAGTTTAGAAGCAATAAAAAGTTATATATCTACTCTACTGTGTTCTGAAATCTGAAATTATTTTGACCATTTTAAAGGGCATCAAGTCCTAAGCTGCACCAGGCAGCAAATAACCTAGCTACGCCACTGTGTATATCAAATGTATATGAGTCACAACGATGTAAGTTTTACTATACCGGTTTCTTAGAGATTTAAATAACAGATTTTTTTAAATTGCAATAATATTTGTATTTTTGCAGTCTCGATTGAATTATTAATTATTCTGGTGCAGTAAATTACAGTTTGAAATGTCATATTAAAATACGTTTGACTTATTACAATATTATTTAAAATCTAAATATTGTCTCTATAAATAAAATGTTAGTAAAATTCCTTATTTTTTATTTAAAAAAATATTTATCTCCGTAAGTATAATCTATAACTAGCTTTACGTAATTACATATAACAGCGCTAATGTTATTAACAATGAATCAATGTAAAAGAAACCTATATCCTTATAATCGAGGTCATAGCTACTCGCTCATAATTCTTCGTAAACCGACTGAAACACGAATTAAACACATTTAATTATATATTTATTATACACACACTGCGACTATGAAACAAGCTAATATTTCCACAGAGACAATTTAACGTATATCCGAATTCTACATACATTCTCTCGTATATAATATCTTACAATAAAATAGTTTTAATTTATAGGTCACTTATACATAAAAATTAACACATGTCACCAAAAATTCCGTGGCTGGGGTCTGGAACCCGGCCACCTGTTGATTTGGGGTCTGTTTCGGGGCCAGAATTGTGGGGAAAAGTTTTGGGGTCTGAAATTGACCCGGGGCGCCCAATTTCGAGGGAAACGATTGTTCAGCGATCTCGGCTGCGGCGACCAATCGGTGTCATTCGAGAAATCGTTGAAACTCGTGGGGGAATGTCTCAAGTCGGGAGGCGGATTGAGGCTGTCCAAACTTCGCCGAACGTCCTCGTCAAACGCGCTGTCATTCGACTTCTCCTCGCCGGCTTCGTCAACTTGACTCGGCAGGTTGTTCTGCTGCAGGAACTTGAAGGCTGGAGGCATCTTGTCAAACGGATTTGACAACGGCAACACTGGAGCGCTGTGGGGCCCGTCGCTCTTCCGGCAGTCGTCAGAAACGAGGATCGGCACGCTGTTGATCTGTATGAGATTGTTGTGGTTCGGCTCATGGCTCGTCTTCCCGTTGTTGCCGCCCACCAACACTTTATTGTTGTTGAAGCTGTTGCGTCTGCTCACCGGCCGTGTGCTGTACATTCGTTCTGAAACGACAGAAACTAAAAACGAATACAATTAGACTGCGTTTCATATAAATATGTTCGATGTTATACAGAATTTAAAATCCAAATTGTCCGACGATAATATGACATTGTATTACTTGCGATATACAAATTAAAATATATTTATTTTTAGCCAGTAGCTATTACAAATTGCGATTTATAATTCTATTCGTTTTAAACATTCATTGAAACAATGCAGTAGTTTTGTTATTTTAATTGAGCCTGTCATCTTATCACAACATATTGTTACCGAAGATCAAATAAATATACAGTAATAATTTATATCCTAAAATACTATGGCGTATACCATAATATAAGGTGAAACTAGCTTAGTTTAAATTCCACAAAAAATATTATATCAAACAGACAGAGATTCTATAAGTTTTATTATCGTCATCAATGGCCTCATTTTGTTGATAATATTATTGGTTGCCCTTATTATTTTTCATTTTTATATGTGGCTGCTTATATGACAAAAGATTTTGCTACAGATTTTTTAAACATAACTTCATAAACATTTACGTGCACATTATACAAATGAAAACTAATCTTACGTTGATCCTCATCTTCTGACAAATCCATGTCAACACTCTCCA
Source organism: Microceris scylla (assembly GCA_018245595.1). NCBI lineage: Eukaryota > Metazoa > Arthropoda > Insecta > Lepidoptera > Hesperiidae > Microceris > Microceris scylla. Next base: position 3,609 of record DWDT01002636.1, on the reverse strand, counting down.
CTATATCCGGGGGTGGTACCATAGGAGGCACCATGGATGGCACCATAGACGTCACCATTGAAGACACCATAGGAGGCACCATAGAAGGCACCATAGAAGGCACTCTGTAATCCTAGCCAGAAAAGTGGTCCTATTATTACATAACACTAAAAAATATGATGGCTTTTATTAGCTACCCAGGATCTACTTTAGAAGTGCAGTAAAACAGCATAGTCGACATAATATAATGAACGAATCCATTTAACTCTCAGGGATAATCTCAAATAGAAATATTACTCTCAAGAGACTTCAGTTCTTGAAATTATAGTTGCACTGATTAATTATTAAGCATCATATTGATTCGTTAGAATAATGACAATATTCAGGGAAACGGAAAGCATCAACAACTTATTGCAGTCATTAAATTGTTGCAAGAAATATCAGGAGGGTAGAAAACTCCCACGTTCCACCACATTTACGTTTATATCGTACTGTGAAATAGGCTGTGTGTCTATTCCCAAATAAAGAGCCACAAACCCAGACTCCGAGCTACTACTAAAAACTTCCAGTTAGAAAAATTTTATAGTTCCCGACCCGATCGAACTCAGAACCTCTCGATCAGGAGTCGCGCATACAATCACTGGACTAACAAGTGATTAGGGTATGACAACTCTTACTTGGTCCAGCTTGACGTTGTCAGTCGCTCTTGTCGCTACCGGCAACTGATGTGTCAGCGATATTAGATTCCTGTGGTCCACGTCTGCAACACAGTCGTTCATGTTTTATATTATCTACCTAACAATGGAACGTGCCGGCTTAATACTATAACATTAGCTCTGCTCCATTTTGAAGCGAGTAACGAGCACCGAGTTCCAGTGTTAGTCGATATCTTAATATATAATAATGAATGTTTGTATGTATGTTATCGATTAACTCAAAAACTACTGTACCGATTATTATGAAAATTGGTATATATATGTATTTGTATGTTGGCGTAGCAACGCCGCCGGGTACAGCTAGTACTAGAATATTAATACAGTTCACGGATGTGAAAATTTGCTATTATTTTTTGAGATGAAAACTATCAATTATGATCCAAGCACAGTTCTAAATCACTACATTCAATCTATCTAGCTCCCTCTTTGAAAATGAACACCATAATATTACTATTGAAAAGGCTCTGCTCTGGCTGTTTCATATTAAAAAAATACTTCTGTTCCTCCTTCTCCTATTGCCTCCTACTCTTGTCAGATCAAAATTTAAGCTGCATCTCGTCGCCGCCTCCAACAAATTGAACATAGGCAACCCGAATACTACATTACTGATATAAATGTACCTTGATGCTGCGTATTATGCCTTACTGACGGCACCGTTACGGGGAGCTGAGGGAGCGGTATGTTCGGCAGCATCCTATGATCCACGTCCTCTATACCTATAAATTACAAAAAAAACATTATTTTGGCACAACACTGCAAAACAGCGAAAAGGTCGTGGACCTTGAGGCCGATGCACTGACTTGTTGGCGCTGTATCATGGTGTGAATATACAAATAATCGCTACTGACAAATTTTCACTACCTAATGTTCATTCTAAATCACACAATGACAGTAGCAAAAACTATTGGAGGAGAGAGTAATGTCAATACTGCGTCTATGATTGATGACATTTAAATAGTGAATGCAAAGCTAAAGTTATAAAGGGAAAAAGGAAACAGACAAAAATCCAAACTTATGTAAAGCTACATGTGAAAATTGCATATTTTCCTACCTGAGCGAGCATCTGTATCCATATCAAAGAAAGCTATGGGAGGTAACAAAATTAAAATATTTTTTTTTAATTCAGTCTATTTACTAAACTCAGTAACTACATTCACATATTTATTATTGGTTAAATTTTGATAATAACACATATTTTTAAAATTGGTCCCTTTCATAGGAAAATTTTTGATATAACACAAACAAATTATAAAATTAAACCTGTCACAGTTATAATACGGATTATTTATTCATACTAAAGAAAATTTTCACTGACAATTGAAGGATAAGCTTATCTTAGTCCAGTTTCTTCAGTACAATTGCCTTCTGGCTTGCGCACTTGTAATATAAGGATTGGCCAAATATTACATTTTATGTTTGAATGTGTTTCATTATACTAGTACTAGAAATAAAATTTTCATTAGTCACACAAATAAATAAAGCCTCGGCCAACCCGCATGGCCAGCGTGAAGATTACGGGCATTAACCTCCTTTTGGGGGAGGCCTATGTCCAGCAGTGGACTGAGATAGGCTGATGATGATGACACAAAAACTTTACAGCATTAGTAATTTGATAAACCTCGCATGTCTAAGTCCTACACATGTGTGAACAACACTAAATATTCATTAGAATGGTTTTTTCACATTTCATTTATTAATATATCATCTTATGTACGAATATTTAGCTAATACTTAACTACATCTAAAGAATATTCTTGATAAAGTAACCGAGCAAAAACATATGACTACACCAAAAATATAAATTGAAAATAAGTATTTATTGATGGCCTTAATGTTTTGTCTTCTACTTTACAAGTGGACAGTAATTTTAGACATCACACTAAGTGTAACAGCAATTTTTGGCTATTTCACCAAAGTATTCACAAATTATTTATTTCCTTTAAGTATAAAATATGATATGAGTATGTTGTCTGTTATTATAATATTAATACTTACGTCCTAAAATAGGTATGATGGGTGGCGGTGGAGGGGGTGGCAGGATACCTCTGTGGTCCACGTCTGCTGGCGGTAACTCCTGAGGATGTCGAAGGAAAATACTTAGTTAGAAAATGCATGTAATTCTGATAAGGTATTGTATAATCATAAAACAAATCAACACAATAGGCGGGATATCCGACCGTTTATAATAATAATAATCGACCCATTATAATTCCACTGTTGGAATATGGGTCTCCTCTCATACTGAGAGGGTTAAGGCCGTAGTCTGCCACGCTGAAATAATACATAGCACAGTTGAGTCCAGCTTATATGAAATTCAAGCTGTTTCTTTATAATTGTATTAGACTGTCTCGTTGGTCGAGTGGTTGGAAGCGCGACCTCCGATCGGAAGGTCCCGGGGTGCTAAACCCGGGTCGGGTACTATTGGATTTTTACAATTTAGAATTCCTATTACACGTAGCTCATGGATTGTGGGAGTGTACTACATTCGACTGCCTAGCCATTCGGGGATTACAGGCGTAATTATTAAAAGATTTTTTTTTGTAGATTAATTTAAAATTTCAACACTTTAGCCTATATCTTTCTTAGCATCTTTGGCCTTTATTGCTTTTCATTAATTAAGTTAATTATGGTCAAATCACAAGAGTGTAAATAAACGTTACATAAAAAAAAAATTTAAAAATAATAAAAGAATTGAAAAATAACAATATTATAAATATTAGGGAATCTATAATAATAATAACAATAACAATCTTTATACGCGATTTACAACAATTTACAATAAAAAAACAGACAACAATAAAAAAAAACAACAATAACACAGCAACACTTAAAGTAGTAAAATATAGAAACAGATAAATAAATAATAACAAAAAACAAGACATGAGCAGGAAATAAAAATAAAATTAATAAAAGG
>DWDT01002635.1:0-13432 GCA_018245595.1 Microceris scylla | reverse complement strand
GTGCAAATATCACTTGTTAACGGTGAAGGAAAACCGTGAGGAATCCTGCACACCTTAAAATTTATATATAAAAAAAAACCAAGGTGTGTGAAGTCTGCCAACCCGCATTTGACCAGCGTGGCAGACTATGGTCTTAATTCTCTCAATATGAGAGAAGGCCCATTTTCCAACAGTGGAATGATAAATGGGTTGATTATTATTATTAGATATTATTATTTATACAAGTGATAACCATCGAATGTCACTGTCAACGACAATCTTACAATGGAATTTATTTCGTCTCTTGTAAAATGGAAACCTCTATAAAAGTGCTATCTCACTCTTCTCATTCTTTGAAGTACGTATATGTCACGTATTGTTCTTTTTAAAAAGTCACCTCACCTTGCCGTACGAGTAACTAATTCAGTTCCAACTCAAGGCGACGGCGCAAGTGTTTTATTTGTTAGAGTGACATTATTAACTAGCTTCTCTCGTGTTTCTATGTGTAACCAAAAAAACTTTTCTTTACCTAGCCATTTTCTATATATATTTAATCTTAAAATCACATATGACGTTTTCATATCAGATATGCTAAATTTGAATTCTAAGAGCTTTTCCGCTCTTAACCCGATTCGATTCCGTGGATATAGGTACGCTTCAAAGTAGTCGTAGAACTATTTGTATGGTAGTTTGCACACTATATTAAGTTTGACTTAATATGTACAACTACTTGTAGTTTGCCCATTTTAGACTGCGACGCCGAATCATGTTCATTGACAGAAAACTATAACAAGGCACGTGAAAAATAAATGTGTGATGTGTTGATGGGCGTGGCACGAAATGTTGGAAAAAGGGTTAATTGCGTTTTTTAAATATAGATACGGAATTTAAATGAGGAAATGGGAGAAGAAGAAATGGTGACCTAAACATCGGGATATAACTAACACGGTGCTTGGTCGTTAAAAGGTAATAAACACATCGAAAACTGTCTCAACGTCCATTTGTCGATGTATTTCCGATGCAGAACACACTACTCACCGCTGCACTTTAACTATCCGCCAGTTGAGTTGAACGAGCGCATATCAACAGGCTTCTTAGATGATAATGAGGATAATAATATACACTTGGAACGACTTCACACATGGCCTTACCTAAGTTCGCAGAACCCAATAAATTATTTATACACATTTCTAAACATGAATATAGATAATATAATATAGTCGGTGATTAGGGAGTTCTAGACTTGTTACAAAATTACCAATTGTGAGCTCTGCCTGTGTGAAAAGAATATACAGGTACTAACACACGGGCACACGAACAGTAACTACAAGTGGCCTGGCGCTGCTGACATAGTCCAGCATGACCAATGTTATGGTACGTTGCACCACCGCATTTCCAGTATTTCTTACTCACCTTCGGTGTCTATATGTCGAAAATCGACGAAAACTTTATTAAACATAACGATAATCAATAATTTGCTGTCTGGTTGATCCGGTGGGTGTAAGCGCGACTGCCGATCGAAATGTCCTGGATTCAATCCCCTTGTTGGGTAGTATTGGGTTTTCTAACTTAAAATATCCAGTAGTGGGTCGGAGTTTAGATTTGTGCTCAATCTATGGCAGTAAGCTCACCCTCTCCATGACGGGATGTAAACGTAACCAGTGACACGTACTGTACTCCTCGGCTTCCTCCTCGGGGATTACACGTGTGAAGTTACGTACATCAATATTTTTTTTAAATACATGGAAATAAGTGGTATTGCCATACGACGAGCAGAGCCAAAGTAGAATATATAGAAACAAAGCGAGAAAAGTCTCGCGAATGTAAATTTTTGCCAAATCACTCCAAAGCCATAAATTAAGCCCCTGACATCGCTCTCGTAAGTAACGTCGAGCGCGAATTTACGAGAAAGTGTCTATTTTCGTTCCTTGAAATTCCGAGATTCGTACTGACAATTAACTTCTGAAAAAATACGCACGAAGGTATCAAAGACCACGCTCACGTAGCGCTTTGTTCGTAATTATAAGCAACGGTCCGATTAATAATTTTTAATTTTAGACATACAAAGGAAAACATAAATTGTGTGAAAACACTCGAAATGAAAATTACTCAGAACTGACATTCATTATGTACATTGTTAAGGTTATTATGAAAATGAACATTTTTATAATTTAATTACAAATAAGAAAATTATGAAAAACGCTTTGAAATGTGCCGAAGCAACGCTTTATTGAGGGCATAAAGAAAAATTTCAATTTTTTCTACGGAACCACGGCCACGGGAACTTATGCTTTCATATAAGTTTTCATGCTAAAACTTACTTTTATTTTATTTTCACTCTTCATTTATTTAATTCAGCTCTAAAGCTAGCGGACACAGATAGCAGTGCTCAGGACAAATATTAATTAACTACCCATTATTACCCGCCACCTGCTTCGCATTTACTAAATACGAAAACATATTGATTTATACTAAAATATTGATAAACCCCCTTATTTCTAACAGTTCAGATTATTTCAAGTATCAATTTCAAGTATCAATTTCAAGTATCAAAAAAAAACTTAATTACAATTCTTATATTACAGAACGACTATTCCATATAATTCTGTTCGTGACCTATCTTATTTTAGGAAAAGCCTATCTTATAAAAATAATAAAATATCGAATCAAAAGAAAACTACATGATTTCTATAATCACCACGTTATTATGTATAAGCGAGCAAATCATTCAAACGAAATCGGCGGATCGATGGAGTGAGCGCCGCGCTCGTCTGTTCCACGCTTCATTTCACACGTTTCGCTTTTAACTAACAAAGACTTTCCTCTAGTTTCCCTCGCGTGACTCATCTGCTGACGTTAAAACATACCCCGCGGTCCGCCACACGAACACCGTCGCTACTCCTTGTCCTCATTTTTTTGCATGCGTTCACTAGTATCCCACACTACTGCACTTTTCTTAATTTCTTCCTCACGACTGAAGATCGTATCCATTTCCTATGAAGTTCGGTTTATATTGCTTTGTGGATGGAATCAGCGAGGACCGAATGTTACTGCAGATCTTGGAAAAGGCCTCCGCAGTCGAACAATAGAGGCTGGCATGATGATGAATACGATATTGAAGACAAAATACGAAATGATGACTACTAATACAAACAATAAAACAGGTAAAAATAAAAAAAATATTTAAAACTATTGAAAGTCGATTAAAAAGCAAGGTGACCTCTGTATGATATCAGTCTTATTACTTACTTTCAAGGGGTGCAGTACGTACATATAAATACATATTTGTGCCGATACATAAACAAAGAATATTTTTTTTTGCGAAATACGATTTCAATAAAAATGACACAAATATAACGCATTTATTATATAACAGATAAGTATTGAATTAATAATTAACAGTTTTTTATACTTTTGTACTTTTAATTTTTATATTATAAAATTTTAATCGTACTGAATAGCCAGTTAACAATATTTTAATAGTTATCTCTAATTCGAGTCTAGTATGTCAGGTCTTGCTATTTTTGTTATTATATCGTCACACCAGGAGTTTTTTGGGGTAGACAAAGAGTACCGACTACCACACATATCTGTCCGCACAGAGTTGACGTGCTTATTCATTCATCTCTCTGTCCACCAAGCAGTATGTGATCTGTTTGGTCAAGATAGCTGAGCATTGGTCTCCCTCGACGCCAGCACCACTATCAACATTGATACAGTATATTTATTTTGTCATTGCTTCATTTGTTATTCGTTTTACAAGTCTAAACCATCTGAACATTACCCTTTCTGGTTTATACACGAACACTCTCTTTAACAACTCTTATGTACTCGTAAAAATTACACTGTAATATTTATGTCACCGAACGGAATTCTTCAATTGAATATTTTTATTAAGAGTTATAATTTCTATAAATTAATTAATATAATACGTGAAAAATGAAAAGTAAAACGTAATATCCCGCCTGTAATCTCCGAAGAGGTAGACAGAGTAGTGTACTGTACTCCCACGTTTCAGCAGTTACGTTTAAGTCCCAGGCGAGCCTTGCCTGTACACCGGGCACAGATCCAGACTCCGTGTTGTCACTATAAATTTAAGTTAGTTTATTTAAGATACGATATTGCGACGTAAGATACAGTGCCATCTATTGTAAGTTGTTAACATGTATACAAGGTGAGTGGCATATAATTCTCTAAAGCAACGATGGAAAGCTAATTCACAACTCATACTGCGTTCACTCACTACTAAACTGCGTTCTACATAGAAAGTTTAAAGTGAGTAGGTATATTATCTTTAGAATCTTAATCTTAAGCATTAAGTAATGTTTACCTCACAATCCAGTTAAATCATAAGGGGAAAGAACTGTATTCCATTTGACATTTGAAGTTGTATTTAGGGTTGGGTACAAAAGACCTTAGAGGCTGTAGTAATGTCTGACACTGATCAGAGCCGAAGCGCTGCATACTCATTGAATTTATTTAATAATAGTTCATTTAACTCCTATGTTGGTCCAGTGATTATCCGGAGTCCCGAGTGCTGGAATAAATTTCTTAGAAAAATAAGTCGTACCTGTTTGCCGTATTCAGTTCGTCCGTCCGTTCTTGTTTACTTTTAGCATATAATATATTAAGTTTTGACTGTCTCGTTGGTCTGGTGGTCATGAAAACAATTGCTAATCAAAATGTTACGGATTCGATCCTGGGGTCGGGCAAAGTATTATTAGGTTTTTCTAAATTGAAATTACTAGTACTAGCAAGCGTCCAGGGTTTGTGCCGAGTGTATAGAATTACGCTTATTTTCTGTTTCATGGGACCTATAATATTACTAGTGAAAGGTTGGAGTACTGCACTCCTCTGCCTACCATATCAGTGCAACACAGGCATGATTTTATGTTATATTCATTTTAGTTGTACATAAACTATAAATAAATAAAGTACCAAAATCCATTGATCCACGAGTACCGAAATGGATGATCTCATAAAAATTATATCCGAGGCGGTGTATTTAGATGGGGAGTCATATTGAGTGGTCTTCGCAGTGTTCCAGCGTTATTGTTACCTGCATTGTTACATTAGCTGTATTAAATGTATTATGGAATAGCTTGGGTACTGAGTTATTGGATTGAGGACAGCCATGTTTGACTGCTGCCGGAGTTTATTAAATAGAAATAGAAAACCTTTAAAGTTAATTCTTTATTTTACAGCTTTTTTGTAATCCTACATAATTTTTGGTACTAACTTGGACTAAGCCTCTGCTAGGTGAAGATTTGTAAAGTAGGTAGGATGATAATGAAATGAATAACTTTGGAATAATAATAATAATATTTTAGGACATCACACATAGCCTTGTATAGATTTAAGTATCTACAGAATCTTACAAAATGTTATAGATAATCGTGTTCTACAATAATTTTCGGTACCAAAATATATTTGTATTCGATCGGATAGTGCTGTGGATATTTAATGCATAGGTACACCGCATCGGCTGTGATTCGCGCGGAACGTGCGTAAGCTGCTTTATTATTCTTATCTATTTGTATGACTGCGCAGATTGGATATTAGTTCTAGTTTATTCCGGTACATTGATATATCTTTAATATTCAAAGATATTGTTGGCATTAAACCTTTATTCGTCATCATCGTCAGCAGGTGAGAGATGAGTACCTACCTACCGATTTATTAGTTTTCGACGCCACTTACATTGATATATCTTTAATATTGGATGTTATTGTTATGGTAGTACGAACTTCACTTTAATCATCATTATAAATCGATTGAACGTTACGCTGTGAGACAAGGGATTTATTTATTCAAAAGGTATCGTTTAAGACTGATATACTTAATTCGATTATTAAGTTCGGGTTTGCAGATTTCACATCATCATCATCAGCCTACCCAAGTCTACTGCTAGACATAGCCCTCCCCAAATTCGCACTCGTCTACCCGGTTTAACACACAAGGATTGAATAAAACATAATACACATAAAAAATTAAATTGAAAGCGCGATAAAGGTTTCACAACATCGTTTAGGGTTCCAGCTAAATCCATTCTCAACTTCAAAACAGTAATGGTTCCTGTCTCTGTGGAATAGTTGGAACGCCTCGTGGTCGCAAGGTACAAACTCCGTGAAACTAGAGCCATGGGTACCCCAAAACCAAAATAAGGAATTCTGGTTACGTTTTCAAATTGTTACACTGTATTTTATTTTTCGTGGTCCGTTCACTGACCATACCTTTGTTCTTATGTTATTTGACATTTTAATCAACTGGTACAAGGTACTACAACGAGGTATTAGAGATAATTACAAGTGATAATTATTGAACATAACATTGCCATGTAATTAAAAATATAATAAGTAGATCATATACCTACGCATCAACAGTTTTTATCTAATTTTTAATAATGTTGTTTATCATAATAAAATTCAGATACCATTAACTTAAAAAATGATAGATATACGGAAAAAATTAAAAATGGCCGCTCAAAATCCAATTCCCAGTCGAACGTCTCATTAAACGTCTACTTGAACAAATTACTGCGCAGCGTACGCGGGCGGCACGTTCACGAAAATAAAACATGGCGGGGCGGCGGGAAATTTTAAAATGGACGTTGCAAAATCAAAAGTCATTAATGTCGAATAAGTTAAAAAGTTAAGCGTTGCGAATAATAAATCATTTTTTTATTTCATCTCGCTGCGAATTTTTCAGTCTTTTTTCATCAATTTAACACGAACAAAAAGTGGCACTCGATTGTAAGCTTTACGTCCCGTAGTTTTTTTTACAACGGGCAACCCGTTTAATAATTTCGACCAATGGTAGGCCGCGTTTCGGTGCCGCGCGCCGCCCTCCTGGACCACGATTGGCTCGCTCCGTACGCCAGATTGTGCGATGGCGGGAAATGGATTTAAGTTTAGGGCATCTCATTCTTACGACGGTTTAGAGATGAACTGATTTTCACTTCATATCGATATTGTAAGTGACTTTTGCATTATTTATTTTACAATTTATTTGTTGTTTTACCTTTAATTGTTTTTATAGTAATAGCCTGTACTGTTTATAGCAGGTAGTACCTACCTACTCTGAACAAATAGCGTAGATTTAACATTTTGAATTTTAAAACCATAATCAACTTATAATTTATAACGTATCATATGGTAAAATAAATATTAAAATTATTTAATCATTTAAAATATTAATTTTAAGGAGCCCGAACTACACAAATTTGCAGTTTGACAACGACATAACAGTATCTTGAGTACCTATCTTGTTCATTTTACCGTTGGTATGGCATCTAGGACTCTTCAAAGCAAAGGCTTTAATTAAGTATGCTTGTTCTATCTCAGTATACATCTGCGCTTTCTGCCAATCGTGATAGCGGTGAAACACTAGCCTATCATAAAACAAAAAAATCATTTATTTCAGACTGACAAATTAACTAAGGTTTTCGAACTACTCTTGAAATTATTTAAGTATAAAGAAAGACGAAATCTTAAAATAATTTCTTACATTACACCCACTGTTTAAATAACGATTCTTAACTTAAGATATATATTAAAAACCATCGATGGCATCATCTATTCCGTCCAATCGATATCGATAAACAAATCATCTCCATCACAACCCTATGATACCATAATTGAGTCGGGACGAAGTTTGCGGCGCAATATTGAGTGTAGACGTCGGTACGGTTTAGCGGTTTGGCGAGACAATGGACCGTTGGATGGTGCGGCTTAAATAAAGTTTATGCTGTGTTTAAGCGCATTAACACTTCAATTGGTATTAACAGGTGGCTATAACAGATATCTGTCTCTAGTGTATCTATGAAGTATACTTATGTTGAGGAAATTTTACATTTTCCACACGCGGCCATCAGATCCAAAACGTACGTTACCATATGCTGGGCTGTCAAACTACATATGTACATACATTTTAATATATTGTACTTTGTGTAAAAATATAATTAGTAGGTATTAAGTAATAATAAATTATTTTACAAATAAATGAATGACAAATGCCACTACGCGACCTGATATGTCGGATCAGATACTTCTCAAAGATTTTCAAAATATTTACTTAAAACTTTGATATAACGGTTGTCGCCCACATTCATTGTTAACAACACACCCTTAACCCTTATGTTAAGCTCCAACAGCTTTATAACTAGTTTTTGCAGGACAGCAGCATACTTAAGTTGGTCGCGTGGTGCATTAATAGTTTTGGAGGGCACTTGAAATATTTCTATTAACACCGAGCTAATCCCATTCTAATAAAATGGAACGTTGCAACATTATTTTACGCTCTTAACAGTATCTTCGAGAAAATTCTTCGAAGAATTGAGAACGAAAAGCATTTTGGCTATGATTTTTAAATTCAATTACCGAATTATTATCGTAACTGTCTCTATATATTTCACAGATTATATACTCTTTCACAGACTATGAATTACTGAATGATTAGGTACTCTTACACAGACTATATCTCTCTTTAATTTGTTACCCTGTACGGACAACATTCATTGTCCACAGGATCTCGTTGTGAACAAAAACTATTTTACCATACTTCCCAAACTATAATTACTCCAAAGCAGTAATAAAAGCTCCAAGTTTTATACAGTCTAAGTACCTCACAATATACAACCTCACACAATAATAATAGCGTCCATCATTTATTCCATATCATTATCCTTCAAAGTTAATACCCACGTAAATGATTCCACGTTATGTTCTGAAGTTTAATATAAGTAGGGTGTCCTTAATCTACCGTTGATGGACACTGTCCTAGTGTTAATTGCCATCTCTCAACTCGTACTCGACCAGCGTGGTAAACTTTTCATTCTGGGAGGAGACCAGTATCCAACAGTGGAACAATAAAAGGGCTAATTTATGATTTATTACAGATTTAATGCACAAGATTGCTAAAGTCCGAAATATCTAAGTATGAATTTAGAAAAAAAAACATGGCGGTAATGTGACCTATTTTTGGCGGGGAGTAAGTTTAAATTACTATTTAAAAATTTTATCATAAGAAATTTGACTGAATTAATAAATAATTTTGAAAATGACAAATAATTTTTTTTATGAGGGTCGCATTATAAAATACTTGCTATTTATAAATACATTAAAAAAATATATAAATTGGTCATAGTAATCATCAAATGTCTACTTACTGTATAGGTAACACATTGCAGTATACATCAAAATACATAATACATATCTATTTACTTCTTACTGGCATAAAATATACATGGCAACCCTAACCGTAACTATAATGACACTCGTTAGAAATGATAGATGAAGCACAAATTACCACAAAGATATACCTCCGTATTGGAAAACGGTTTATAACTGAACCAATCAGATTAGAAACATATGGCAAAGACTTTATGGTATATATTACAATGTTATTCAGCGTATCGAGTGCTTTAAGTACTTTCACAGCTAAGGTTTTGTAAAACGTAACTTATCAATCAGTAACAAAGCTCAATATTAAATGTAACTTTTAATTTTGTGTACAAGTTTTATAACTACATGCAATTTGGTATATGTTCATGAAACACGTATGTAGTTATTTGAAATTATTGCTGTTTAATAGCAATGTAGTTGTAATGTGATAAGGTTGAAGATTGGAAGATAATTACATTACATGAAAGCATATTGCTTTTAAAAATAACGATTTGTAACTTGTTCATATAACTATGTATATAACTCAAGCCTGTAAATATAATACGTAATTTTAAGGACAGTTATTTACGTGTATGTATAAACAATTGACATATTTTAATGACATATTTTATATAACATTTTGAAGCTGGAGCTGAAGCGTGAAAATTTTTAATAACACTAACAAGAAGCTGGTGGTTTTTCTTGTTCAATGCGTGTCATCTAGTACCCAATAGCAGTACTAATTATTATCTTCACAAAGATTACAACAGCGACGGTTGTTATTTTTTCGACTATTTCGCGAAAATTTCGTTTTTGTGAAAATTTATTTATGTGATATATCATAGTAGGCATAAATATATGTTTTACAAATCGACGATTCCTTTATTTAACAGTATCAACAATTCTGATACTGACATCTTATGTCAAATAGCGGTATTACAACGAAGTGTAATAAATAATTCATATTGTCGACAGATGGCGGTGTTTAAATATAAAAATAATAACTTAATAAACGCTTCGTAGATGGCGCTGTTAAGTAAAAATATCAAATCAAAAATCAATCATCATGCATAATATCATTTTATAAGTAGGAATTTAAAAATGGTGATATTGTCTTTACGTAAATCAACTATGGTTTCTCTTATCTTTCTTCGCTTTTTGTAAGATAATTTTCTCCTTACCTATTCTAATTTTGTTACATGCTCAGAAAGGATAACAATTTCTTACTATCTATATGGACATGTTTAGGGTGTCACGGATTTGTTTAATGTTCAGTCGACAGTCAGAACGTAAATCGGTTCATGTTTTCTTCGGTTCTTACTGTTGTTAGGGGTCCAAAATGAGGTTCGTTTGCGACCTGCTCTCGGCCTTCCTTGAACGCCTTATTCCCCCCGCTTCCTGGACAGTGATCTGAAAATGCAGTGCTCCTTGAAAGCCTCTTAGGCATCTGCAATGTTTCGGTTGCATTCTTTCCAAGCCGCACGCTAAACTAAATAGCATAACGCTGTTTTAATGAGCGTCGAGTTACAACGTCGATAAACAATATTCACGCTGAGGCATATCTATCAACCCAGACTACTCAGAGCAAGCTGGCGACCGACTGCCTTAGAAGAGAAGATCCTCGATCACATTACTCCACCGACTTGGAAACCTCAGTGTGTCGAGTGGTCACGTCACAATGAAATGATGGGTACCTATTACTTTTATACTAGACTATGTACACTACATAACATTCAGGACCATTTTATAAAATATTGCAATGAAACGAAGATATAATAATTTATATTTATTTAGTTACTTATATCTCATAAATTATATTTTTTTAAAGAAAATTGCCATACTGTGCAATCTCATAATATGCTTGAATATAAATTTATTAGAAGGTATTTTGGTAATACAGTTACTCTTATCTGCATCCCTATCGCATCTCTAGAGGTAGATAGTCAAAGAATAATATGGAATATTTTTTTAATATAATTTTATTAGAATAAAATGAGTATATTTATCTTATAGCACATTTTTTTCGTACTGTTTTAGGACGGGAAGTGAAATATTTATTAGTGAAATTCTCCTTAAAAAGTTACTATGGATCTCTGAAATTACATTACATAAAAACAAGAAAATCAACAAATCACAGAAATCAATAAAACAGGCGGGTAGTTGTTAACACTGTTATAATTTCAAAATACTTTTAATTAATGCATAATTCCAGCCAACTATGCATTAATATAAACAAAGATTTAATTAATATGAACATAATATACACGATCATACAAAGATAATTTAAATGAAGGTTCATGAGGTACGGGAGAACATTGCCAGGAAGGTGTCTACTGATTTATTATGGAAAAAAGAACATGAAGTATTATTCTTAACATTATAGGTAGGTACTCAACACAAATACATTTAGAAAATAAAACGTATTCGAATCATTATATTATTCCTATCTTTATAATATATAACACCTACATAATATATAATTTATTTCCAATACAATTCATAATATATCAGAATCTTTGGCACTGTCGTTGGAAGCGTGTAATTTACTGAAACACATCGAAGAGCGCCTCTTGATTGTGATCCACCTTGTATCTCTTCTGCTGATCCACCTCTTCATCGGAATAGTCACAAGGGGCGAATAGCTGGAAAATAAAAATATATAGATAAATAAAATATTGCGCTTTCAATATGATGAACCAATAATATTAGGATTTGTGCTATTGATAAAAATAAATAATTTTAA
Organism: Microceris scylla; assembly: GCA_018245595.1. Taxonomy (NCBI): domain Eukaryota; kingdom Metazoa; phylum Arthropoda; class Insecta; order Lepidoptera; family Hesperiidae; genus Microceris; species Microceris scylla. The sequence continues at coordinate 1,549 of DWDT01002635.1, read as the reverse complement.
CAATCGTAAAGGCATAAGTTATGGACTAAACTTATTGTTCCAATACTTATAAGGTAAATTTACATGATACGAAGTCGGAAACATGGAATGCTATAACAGAGCAGAATCATATAGGTACATTTGGCAAATAAGCTACCCGTGTACCTACTAAGTAGTTCTAATGCTTAAAGTAAACCAGAATAATATATTAGCTACTCTAAACCAGTAACAAAATATCTCACTCTCTCATTAAAAGGTTTTCCTTCGAGCAAGTACTTCAGCTTGTGAACCTGGCAGGGGCTCAAAATCTTCTCGACGTTCCCGATTAGGTCCTCTCTTTTGTGCCCATCTCGCTTTCCATTAGTCCAGCCTCGGGAATATTGAAAGGTCTGCGCAGCCACCGACGTGAGTGTCACGAAGATTAGGAATAGTGTGACGTTCGTCATCGTGGTTATATATCTGAAACAAATAGCTAAGTTAGAACGATAATCTTAAAGGTCGTAAATACGTATACAATTTTTTTATCCTGGAAGTGGGGCAATTACACATATATAGATAGCAGAAAATATAATAGCCTAATACGCATTAGCTGCCGTTTTGTTAAGGAAAGTAAAAGAAATGGCTCATACGCTCTGCATAATTTAGGACAAAATGGGCCTGTACACAGAATTCCAAAGATATTTATTTACTTATTACAACTAGACTTACTACGACGACACTTACTACGACGAGAACCTTACAACATATTAATTAATGTCGTCAATGCTTCTTCATCTGCATCTTTAAATTTCTTAGAGACGCATTTCTGAAAAACTTGGAACTTATTTGAGCATGGGCGTAAATGTCTACAGCATGTGTACGATAGTCCAAATGAGAGAATTCATAAGAAGCAAAGTTAAGTAACCTATGTATCTGAAGAGTTAGGTACAACAAAACAAGAGATAAAACTGATTATACCTTAGAAGAAATGGAGGCCCACTGAAAAGGAAAATATCCTTAACAGATATTCAACTAGAATACAAGACTAATACTGGAATAAGTGTTTATTTCATAAAGCATGATAAAAAGTGTATCCTGCCTCGGTACACGTTTGATGTTACGTGCAGGGTGTGTTATAAAGAAAGTCGATAGAATAATTTACACGTGACAGGAATAAATTTGCAAACAACTCAACAATGACATACCGCCTCTGTTTTTGGCAACTACTGTTCGAATGGCAACTATTCTTGTCATTTCGTATTGTATCAAAAAAAAATTAACAGGATGCTAAGAAATTGTTCATCATCATCATCAGCCTGTCTCAGTCCACTGCTGGACGTAGGCATCCACAAAAGGGGGTTTATGCCCGTAATGTCCACGCTGGGCAAGCGGGCTGGAGATCGCAGGGCACAACTTTTCGCACCGCCGGCGCTGCTGCCCATCGGGGGCCAGGGCATTTAGCCGCACCTATTTATGCTGCGCTATATCGCAGTCAGCCGGTCGTCGGAGCCTCGTCTGTTATAGCAGGGTGCACCACGTGCAGGTGAGGTTGGCTTGGGCTCCTGAGATGGTGGTTGAAACCCCTTACACC
>DWDT01002634.1:0-13432 GCA_018245595.1 Microceris scylla | reverse complement strand
ATGAATAGTTATTCAACCTTACTTTGAAGAGTTCTAAATTTGCATTTGCATTGCTCTCTTATTGTTCTCTAACGCCTGTGGAATCTGCCAACTCGCTCGTGATCAACGTGGCAAACTTCGATCTTAAACCTTAAATGTTGGGTGACACATGTGTTTAATAGTATAAAGGTAAAAGGGACGATGAGAACAATGATGAAATATTGATGCAAGTATTTGCCATTTAAAATAAAAAATATAATCTATTCCTTCCTTTTAATAATTTTTTTTTCGAAAATAATATAATTGCTTGACGACTTTCTTTTTACGCACACAAAATCTACCCACAGAAGGTCCTTTCACTATTTGCTGCAAAGTTTAATAATTAATGTATGTAATTAAAATCCATTTAACATGATGAATGTCGATATCTCAATACATACCTGCTAACGTAGCAACCCATATATTGCTAATATCAGCACTGGAAGATTGTATGTCCACGTTACTAAAACTCCCTTCATCATCACCCATGTACTTCTCATTTTTCTTCGTCCATTCTTTCAAAGCCGCTTCCATGAACTGCTGCGACACCTCCTCTTTATAGATGTTAGCGTTGAGTATATCTGTTACTAACACTCGTTGGGACTCCAAGGCTGCGGCAATGGCGGAGACAACAATTCCCGGGGATATGGTACCCCAGGGGGTCTGGATGACACCGTCTTCTATGGGGCACCTGCTGCGAACCCTAAAAAAATGGTAAAATTTGTTACCGCATTATTTTACCATACTATTATTTTACCGTTTTACCATGATTAAATATTCACAAGAAATATGTATCTAGTGTTACAGTAGCAGAGAGACAGTTCTACTGACCTTTCATTACTCTGTGTCATGCTTTGCCTATGTTGAACTGATAGAGGACACTCCACGTTTTCATCGCCTCTCTCCCACGGTCGCACAGTAGAGCTTATCATCTTATGCAAGAGACACTTTTCCACAGTAGAGAGGCTGTCGTCCACATTGAGAAGGTCTTCGCTTGGCAAGAACACGTCCATCAGGAGCTTGAACTTGTGGAATTGAAAGGCAGAAGCTCTGAATGGCAGCATGATGTCCGTTTCAACAGCATTTGCTGCTTCTTCGATGCCATCCAACCGTAAGCTATTTTGGTAACAAACAACGTAAGCTTTTTTATAATATTAGACCGTGAAACTAAACGTAACTGGTGAAACATGGGTATGTACTACACTCCTCTGCTTCTCTTTCAGGGATTACGAGCGTTATGTTAAAATAAAGATCTGCAAAGCAATAAAGAAAGACAAGTATGGTAGAGTTTGATTATAAATGTACCGGCTTAACTCAAGTACGTTTTACGGGACGGCCCGACTAGTATGGTAGAGTTCTGGTAAATTATTATTATTGATCGATGTGATGGCGATAAACGTATGACACTAACAAAATAGCAATTATTATAGCATTTAGCCATTCCTTATCATTTAATAAAGAGTACAGTCGGTAGGACCACATATTTCATATCTACAATTTTCTTAAGATAGATCGGTAGCAAAAATACCAAAAAATATTTACACTCCACATTATGGCCCTTTGTTACTTTTTCAAAATCCTCAGTAAGATGTCAAAAAAATCAGTATACATTTACATCTATTTATGGAGTTTAACAGCCGTCTGTATATAACTGGTTCCGTCTACTCAAAGGGATCAGATGGCCAGATGGCGTGTGTGGAGATGTCTCCCGATAAATATATGCCTATGTATAAAAATTACAACTTCGCTAACCTTTTAAGTAGCGCAGCGCTGAACAGTCTTAAGTCCAGCGTGTTACTGGACTCCAGTTGCCTCAACAGAGACAGGAAGACATCGAGGCGTCGTGGCGCGGCAAGGGCGGGTCCACCGCCACGGTAACATTCTAAGAGATGAGCTGGCACCCTTGGAAGTACTACACTTTGTGAACCTACAAGCCAATTGGAATGTAGTCTAAATAGTATTTCATCATATCAAGAATATATCACCAGCCTCTTTGAAATCACTGTTAAATATAACTCTTGTTATAGGGGTGTTTTGCCCAACGCTGGGCATACATGGGTAGCTAAATAACATTTATTTTAATTTCAAAAAACTCGATGAACATAATTTTATCAATACTCCAAAGCATTAAATGTAAACTAATCACAATTTCCTTGAAACACTTGAAACTATCAGGTTCAATATCACTTTTATGGATCGAACGCCAAATCTCTTACCAGATAGGCAGAGAGCACGAAGTGCCAGATAGCTCTATCCTAAGAGACTTCACAGGTGAGATAGAACTTTTAAACGTTATCACTTAAATGAGAGCTTAAGTAAAATCAAATGACACTTTCACTTATAATGTACAATCCAAGAACTCGATACTTACGGAGAACTGCAATGAGTACTATTAAAATAAATCCCTTCATATTAACTATTCATTTACTAAATCACATTATTAACGGGTTACTCCGCACACTTCCTACTAAACAATACACGCGAAACCAAGATAGTTGAACAGCATTGATAAGATATGATTCATGCTAAGTAGGGCGTGTATTTAGCAATTTTATGTAATATTATTCTGTAGGACAGGTAGCACGCGATTAAAAGACATTGTTAAAAATAATTAGCTTTTATTGATTAAATTTCGATATTTCAAACTCAGTAACATCGGACTAATGAACTTCAAGTTTTACATAAACCAAACAGCACTAACATTTTACATATTTTGTTATTGTGGCTATTACAATAAATACTGGAATGATTGATATATAAAATTAAAAACAAATTTATATATTATATATATATATTTTGATATTATGTAAACATATGTATATGTAGGACAAGTAGGACAAACAAGTTTTATAGGAATGTCATAACATGTTAACTGAATCCATTTTAATTTCCTCTAAACATGCGTTTAGGTATATAAAAACAGCTATTACACCTGAATACACGACTACATATACATAATATATCCGAAACTACAACTATTGTGATTAAAATTGATCATTTTATATACATTTTCAACATAAAGGTAAAAAAGTTACTGTAACTTTTTTATGACATTAGGTTGACCTTATAACTATTTTATTTATAACAAGATTGAATGATATTATTTGTGGAGTATAATACTTTTAAGGTCGCCACAGACGAAGCTATAATATATATTAATATAATTGTGCTATATTATATTTTGTAGCCAACTATTGTACCACAGACGGCAGCTAATATAATATATATAGCTTTGCGGTCATTACCAGCGCAATAATATGTCGTGCTACACTGAGATATGTCTTGCTATATCTGTTCACATATTTTGACGACGAGATATATATTAAAGCTTCATGTGCAGTCACTCTAGCGTTACTTTAGAAAATATACTGTAATATGTATATCATATAATGCGTCGCTAACATATGTTATAACTGTGTCTGTGTCGACCTTTTGCTATTTAATTGACAACAAATATACAAAAATTTATATTTCACAAAATTTATTATGAGGTTTCAGTAACGGATGCAAAAAGTATTGAGAAGTTGCATCTAGCCTGCGATGATTAGACCTGCGCGCTATGACATCTTATCAACATTACTGTACCATCTAGTTTTATTAATTCCGATTAAAATATTTGTAATCCTATTGATAATTAAACATTTCCCAAGTTAAATATAAATACTGTCGCTAATAGTTTATGAGAATATTAAAAATCTGATGAATGTTTTTCTCTACACATATGTAGCTCTGTGATGTCTTCACAAAGTCATTGTATACAAGTTATACAATAGTTAAAATAGTGTAGTTATAACAATTACAAAGTTATATTCAAATTTACATATTACATCATAAACCCAAATCAATGAAATTATACAACCATAGCTACGACTAATAAAAAAAATGCTTTTTAAGATAGCAGATAGCTATTAAGATAGCAGTGATAGCCTAGTGGTTAAGAATTCAGCCCCTCACTGCGGGGGTGCCGGGTTCAAATCCATGGCGCGCACCTCTTTACAAAAGTTCGTTTTAAAGTTAAATGTTACCTGCTAACGGTGAAGGAAAACATCGTAAGGAAACCTTAGAATTTATAAAAAAAAAATTCTAAAGTGTGTGAAGTCTGCCAACCTACACTTGGCCAACGTGGCACACTATGGCCTTAACTCTCTCAATATGAGAGGAGACCCATATTCCAACAGTGGAATTATAATAGGTGGTTTATTGTTATTTATTATTATTATTAAGATAGCATTAGTGACCGACCTTCAAAAGGACTGCTGGTAATCCAGTAATTTGGTTAATACATTTAATATTAATAAGATCACGATATTGGTTTGAACACACACCTGCTGTGTGTTCGAACCAAGTGTGGTAAACTATGGACATATTCATTTTGAAACAAGATTGTGTCCAGCATTACAGGACAGTATTACAGGACAACAGGATTACAGGACAGTCAGTATTACAGGACAACAGGATTGCAAGACTATGAATAGCTAATAATTTAAATAGTCCCATTATTATTTATCCCATTAATAGTCCTATTCCTACAATTAATTGATAAAATAATAACATTAGTTAGTAATAGTCCTAATATTATTAGTTAGTATCAGTGCTATTGAAGATTAGCCACAGATGCATTGCCACTCAATTCTGACATAGCTGCTTCTGTTCTACACATAATCCACATGCAAACTCTTCAGACATACACATAAATTGTTCTAATAACAGTTGCTTATGAAGTAAGAATAAAAGAGTGTAAATATTATAAATGTACTGGCAATATGGTCAAATAAATATTTATACAAAGCTGGAAGTCTGTTAAAAAAATATACATTTGTCTATGGAAACGAAAATTGCATGGAGTTTCATTTTGTTCTGTTATTAAATGCAACAAATACATTGATAAAATGCATTAGTCTATCTTAACACAATTCATATTATCGTAACACTAGCCTTGCCGGTTTCCCATCAATTTGTCGTGATGTTCCGTGTTTGAGTGTAAACTCACGTTTTGTATATGCGAACAGTAAGTCGGTTATGAGAAATATCTGTGCTGTTGCAAACGACAGAGTCACTCCAAAGAAAAAGTTTGCATTCGCTGAGCCAGAGTATATCCAGAGGTGCCAGACAGTGGGGCCGAGGGCAGATGTGATGATGAAAGCACAGCCAATTATAAACTTTTGACGCATAACTGAAACAAAGGGGTGAACTTCGTCATATTTAAATTAATAGAATATGTTATTGTAATAAATGTACCATTAAAAGACTTACCCTGCATGTGGAAAAAATAAGGATTATTGTTATTTTTAGACAGTATTGAATAAATATCTTAGACCCTCTTAATTGTAAGTAGCTTGGGCAAAATATCCAGCTAAGTACATACAACAGCTTGATGAGATTTCATTTCCACATATAAATATGTACATATTATATTAAAGTTAACTTTTGATCAATTTTTGAAGCTTGTACCAATTGTGGGATTAATAAATACATTGATCACCTAGGGGCAGCAGCATAAGCGACTCAAGAAGCCATGTTTTGTAACCCTCAATCTGCATGTCCAATATGGGGATTATAGGCAAAAACACCTCAGGGGAGGTCCACATCCTCCAATGGACTTAAACAGCCAGATGTTGACAAATACTTCCTTCTAGCCGAAACAATAACCTACTAATGTTGTTTTAAGTAATAGCCAGAGTAAGACCAAATGCATAGAACACAATACTAACACATATTTTGGGCTAGGTAATTCATATAGACATGATGTATAAAGCTATTCCAATATTTATTAGATTAGCAACATCTAGTTACTTACATACTACCATATTAAGAACAAGAAAAACTTGGTCATCCATAATATACTTACAGGAAAATAGATGTTTCCACATAGGTAGAAAAGCCAGGTAGAAACCTACATCACCGATACAAGGATAGGATCTAAATATGGTTGATAGAGTTATCAGAACAGTAGCCAGCAGCATGGGTTCCCGTTTAAACCTTAAAGTTAATGGCACCACATAAAGTGCCAAGGCATTTATTTGGAACGCACACACAAATAGCAGCCGGAAATGCTCGAACATCTCAGTGAAGAAATACCAAAATAATCCGATGTTCGGTTTTAAGTCTGGTACTGTTAATCTGAAAAGGGATATTTACAAATGATAAAATCGCTCACATAAGGTTTGTTAGTGTGTTTGATAATTTTACTCGAGAAAAGTACAACTTTTTGTATGTTTTTCATAAGTATGTCTTTACTTATGCCCCATAATATAATTTTGTGTATAACCTACTGTCAACCTATAATTTTGTGTATAACCTACTTTACTTATGCCCCATAATATAATTTTGTGTATAACCTACTGGATATGTTGTAATGATAAAATAATAAAACTTTTTTTCAGTATTACAAAATTGTAAATATATACTTACATAAAACCATATGTATTGTTCACATATTTATATGAGCCTCCCATGATATATGCAGATATGTATATTAAAAATCCCCAACACAGCACAAAGACAAGGAGAGTTCTGATGTACGAACATTTATTGCACCCTTTATTAATATCAGCAAGTAAGATTGATATTGGAACAATGAGCAGGACCGGGTACAATGCTTGATGAGTTGCAAGGGCTATAAACATACAGGCCAGCACCCTATGACCACTGCATGCTCCCCATAAAGAAGCAGCTACCAATAAATTCTGAACAACAGTTGTTGTCATTCCTGCACAGTTCAATAATGAATAAGGATTGAAAAGGTAAACCGAGAGAACATATTCTGGCACTGCATTCAGCTGTTCAATACTTAATAACATATCCTTCGACTCTTCAGCTACATCAGACTTCGTTTTGTCCTGTGAGTCTTTGAACATCCTTATAAAACATTTCGCTGTTTTATACAGCAAGTACGCTGTCAGGAGATCCAAAATTGTAAATAGAAGAGGCAGTAAATAAGGGACTCGCTTCAATAAATAATGGAAGAAAACAAGTAATATCGGCGATTCATGAAAGGCGTCTCCCTCGTAGGGATTAATGCCATTTTCATATAAATATACCCCTTCAATTAACCTCTTCCAGGAGTTCAAAGGTGTAGCTATTTCTACTCTATTTGCTATCGTTTGCCAGTAATCCGTGTGTACTAAAGAATATCTCACTAGGCCGGCGATTAAATATTTTAATAATACAGCCATTTTATTTATTCATTTACTAATAATTAATGATAAAACACATTTCTTCAAATAAAAATTGTTTATCTCTCACTCTGCCAAACAAGAAGAACTGTCACTGTCAAAATATTTTAACAATTTCTAATGTACATGAGATTGTACTAATCATAATAATTTTGAATTATGTGACATAGTTGGCTTAAATCTAAATTTAGGTTATTATCTTTAAAATATTGGCGTTATAATTTTTAAGTAGGGTCATGAATGTTATATAATTAATAAATCCAACTAAAATTATGTAAATGTTATAGAAAATGTACTTATTTACAAATTATCTTTTGATACCCACTTAGAAATTGTTTCATAAGTACAAGAAAGTAAGATTAAACTTCATAAAAATGTGCTAATTTTTTATTATAAATACGATCAAAATCTACTCTACTTTCTGCCCCAGTCTATTGGAAAGGATTTTAATACCATCAAAAGGCGTGTAAATTATTATTAATTTATGCATAGGATTTGAAATGTATAATATTGATTAATTATTGACAAAACGGAGAAAATTTAACAAGATTATTATACAACAGATGAAATCGTGAAATATTATGTGAACTCGTGATTAACTTATGTGCCAGTCTAAGTTAACTAATTACTCGTATATTTTTCATAATAGTTTGATTCGTTTCGGACTTATTCGAGAACCTTCTAAACTACCTCCAATAGCAAAGGGATCTCGGCAGAGAAAGGTTTAATCATGTGTATACTTACAAAACGCTTTGTAATAAAATTATTTTATAGGTATAATTATTAGGTACTTCACCCAAAGACCTACCTAATATTTTTCTGAAAGTTTTTCGAGTAGGTGCGACTAAAAGTTTATGTTTATTTATAGTTTTTGTAATATGTACCTTTCAGATAATCAAAGAAACAGATGAATGCAAGTTAGATACTTTAAAAAATTTATGTTTTAATCTTTTTTGCTGTAGCAAAAACCAATTTCGGCACTAATTTTGGATTTCGATTACCTATGTTTTTATATTACAAACTTATATTACTTATTTTAGTAATGTTTATAAAATACTTACGTAATAAGTGTAAATAACTAAGAACGTAACATCACGCCTGTAATCGGGCAGAACAGTGTGGTACATTCCCACGTTTCACCAGTTAAGTTTACGTCCCACGGCATAAGTGGCGAACCTATTGCCATACATCATACACCGGACACTAATCGAGACTTCGAGACAATAAATAATTTACCACCACCGACATTAATGTAAATTACAAAACATTAGAAATAAAATTGTCGTTATTATAGTATCGTTATCATTTTGGGTTAATGCAAATAATAAAACGTTCAATATAGGTATTATATTTAAATTTGAAATCCACAATTATTACAAAAAATACCTAGTTCATACCTAGTTCATATAACATAACACCGTAATTATAATATAGAATACAGGCTATATAATATCATTTTGTACATTACTTCTTTAAAGTGTTACATCAATTCTTGTACATACGAGTACCTATATACCTACACATATTATGATTTCAGTTACAACGTTGGATTGAATTATTTATTTTCCTGGCACTGAATTTACTTTATCCCTCTCTTAGGTTTTCTATAACAGAATATATGAAATTTATTGCATATTAATGAGAAAAAGGTTTTTCTAAAGATAACATGTATTTTAAAGGGACAATACATACCGAGATTACTGGAAGCATTTGCTAAAAAGTATTTTTGCAAGTTGAGTCCGTTCTCCCTAACATTTTTTTTCTAACAATTAATTCTAAAATTCTAAATTTAAATGCATGAACTAATTGATTTTGAGAAGTAATAATATAGTTTTTCATACTCAATTCAAATGAAATTTCGTGAACATGTGTTCAGATTATAAGTTTGTTATAAAGAAATATTGATGTATAATATTAAACAGAAATTGATCCCCACTGATACTTTATAGTTATATTTTATTTTACAATTATTTATACACATATATCACAGTCTGCAAACATCAAAATATTACAAGAAGATTAAAATGCAACTGTAAACTACGTTAGTAACAAACACAATTCAAAACATTTAAAAGTACAACAATACACCCGCGTTCTTATATGCTTAGAACTTAATATCTTTGAATATTTTATATAATGTACGATTGAACCCTTGAAAAATAATATATAACAACACTACAAAAAAATAACTATAAAAACATTGTATTAACAATATTTATAAGTAGAATCAAAACTTCTTATGCACCAAAAAAACCTAATTCCGTTGAATCTAGATACTGATTATGTTGCTGGAAATAGTTGATTATAAGGCACTTTGAGGAATATCTTATTGGCAACACGTATACCGGTTTTGTTCCAGTTTTCCTGTGCAAACGGTAATAGTTCTCGGTACAGCGTTCTCCAGTTCTCATTGGTTATTCTGTTGCCTAAGCTTGCTAAAAATAAAAAATAAATTAATAAGAAAATATTGGCATTTTAACATTTTTACGATAGAGACATTTTGGAACCCATTTTAATCTATGGACTAATAGATCTAAAAACGACTCATTTTTTCATGTAAAAAAATCAATTTAATTCGTGGGAAAACATGTCCGCTTTTCCTTCACGAATATAAACAATGAATGTATATTACGAGGGATCTAAATAAAAAGAAAATCTATTTTTTGTTTTCTTCATCTGTGCATCGCCATTTTGACACCGCACGTCAACATAAGGTATTTGCGCGGGACTTATTCAAATAAGATCTCAATAAAAAATGTTGAATACCAAAAACTTACTCAGGTCTCTGCTCGAAGGATTATCATTGGTTATAACAGACTTCATGTCCCCAACATCGGGTCGCATGTAAAATGAATTTATTCGTACGTAAGTTTCGTTATTTATTTCTTCTGGCAACCCATCCAACTTCCATGTATATGTTAAATCGGCTGTAATATAAATTTCTTTTATTGGCATCGTTTTAAGTAACGACGAAAATATTGTAAACGATGTAATTGATAGATAATATATTTGTATTGCAGCGCCGCGCCGGTGAGAACCTAATATACCGGTAAATATCTAGAAATAATAACAGTTACGTTCTTAATGATAAGTAGCAAATTATACAGCTAGTAGGTAGATGTATTCAAATATATTTTTACTAATCTAGATTACAATACCATTTTTTTTTAAATTATACGAACACTAATTAAGATAAAACAGTTTCTTTGAATAAAACTCATTGGCATTGTGATTATTTATTAACAATTCCGTATAAATTTTAGACGGAGTATAAATTTTAATATATGTTGGCTGAACTATTATTTACTTTTGAATTATAGAGTTATACTGTCTACAAAATATATGTATATTTAAATTTGGATAACCTGCCAGTGTCTTTATGGGTTTTGAACTCAAACTCACTCATTGTGGTCTTGAATTCCCCGCTGGCATTGATCCGAAGGGCGTTGTAGCTTCCACCACCGCTGTACTTTCCGCTTACGACTATTGTAGGGCTGAACATGTCTATTTCTAAATTGAACTTGTCTTCGTCAGCTCGTAATCTGTAACCAACACGTAGCAGTTCTATTATATTAATGCTTTCATATATAAAATGCATTTTAAACATATTTTTATAACATAACTTGTCGTTTGTACTACTATGTTACTGCTAACGCTATTTTATTGTTCATTTTAACAGTATGAGGGCAAATATGTTTTTCGATAATCGTATATGCAACCTCCTCAAACGATTCATCATTTACGATATTCGTGCCGATTAAAAGCATAGTCAAAGGCAAAAAAAAACTCTATGTCCAAAGTCCAACTGCGGAAATACCTTGGTTTCCTGTTTGAATTCTATTAGACTATTACAGAGTATCAATCACTGCTACATCTACTTTAAGTTATTCGACATTTTATAATAGTCCTCAAAGATAGCAACGAATATAAGTTTTATCGCGCGAAATCTGTCTCGTCACGGATATAATCTTATATGAGTCCTCGTAATGTTTGTTGCCTTAAATAGCTCTATGTAAAATGGTATAAAAAAATTGCACTTTCATGCACAATAATTGTGAATAGAATTTAAAATTAAGGACACGCAGGTCACAGTGTATCAGTACAGTTTTACCTCGCATCTCGAACTTTCGACTGTTTAAGACCCGTCACGATGATATCCTTTATCACTGCCTTAGCTAAAATCTGCAAACATAAAGAAATCATCTAATCTATGTAATAACTACACAAAAAAAAAACATAATAACTACTAATTGTAGGTGGGTTATATCTGCCGAAGAACAGACAGTGGCTTAAGTAAATGAGTTTCTGACTGGAGAATTTCGCTCAGCTAACGTAGTGTAGAAAGTCCTTCGGTCAGGTGGGATGACGATCTGTGTATGTCTGAAGGCAGAAGCTGAATGCGGTAAGTTCAGGAAAAGACGCGATGGCACATAGAGAGATGGCACGTAGGAGAGTAGGCCTAGGTCCAACAGTGGACTGAGACTGGCTAATGATGAGTAACTGCATTATAATATACAACTATTACTTATATGAATGATATTTCAGTAGTTTCATTCCGCTAGTTTTTGAATCTTAGTTTTAAAACTAGCGTGTTTTTTATTGATATTGGCTGCATTGTTTAAGATTACCCTAAGGACAAGGCTTGGAAAAGATCGCTAGCATCGTCAGGGTAGCCTTAACCTTGTTAAGGTTGAGAGCAATGTTAAATAGGTTGCAGACGAGAACAACAGCAAAAAATATTTTATTTTTTTACCAATAATATTTATGTTTAAACGTAACACTACGTACAACTAGCTTCGTTATAATGTTGTTCTAGTATATTTATTGCCATGGTCAGGTTTATTATTAATTCATGGTCATTTATGTTTAGGATGCCATGAAGTTGACCTCGAGCGTGACCGAATTAAATAAGGCATCCCACAAGGTAGCATATCAGTACCTACTTTGTTTTATGTGCATGAAATCATCTTCTATAACTAAGCAATATTAATACAATTACCAGCGCTGAGGGCATGACGTTTAATATTTCTTGTGGAGCTTTTAAATTAAGCAAAAACTTGTAATACGTTTATAGATTTATATCTCTAAATACGGAAAAAACAAAAATTAGTTTCAATTCAAAATCTCCACTATACGATTCTTGCAGCATTACAATTTTGACGATTAGATGTACCTACACGGCTTATGAATTAATTTGTCTGCTTTAGATTATAATTGACAATAATTTTGATAATCACGTCACTTACGAATGTAATAAAGATCTACTAAACACAGCAAAAGAAAGGTTTATTAAAACATTTTTTATATAAATGCTACGTAGCGTTCATACTTTTACTAAGCGACATAACACTTGTATTGAGTAAACAATTTCTAAAGCATTTTCTGTTAATTGTTCTATAGCAGTTGTATGACTACGATAATGTGTGCTAAATGACTGAGTACTAACATTTTATTCAAGCCCCAGTTACACGACCTTCACAAGGCTTCTGCGAGAACGATACATGTATGTATTTAGAAGGCGGGAAAAAACCTTTGACAATGCACCTATGACTCTATAAGTTAATTCATGGTTGTATCGTGACGATGTAATCATTTCAAGCCTATACACAGATATATAATATGATGAATTTATTTGTTTTGTACGTGTGTACGTACGTATATGTAGGTACTATATGCCAAATTGATGAGCTCCATTAAGTTAATTAAAGTAACTTGCTTTAGAGGTCAAGATCCACAAAGGGTTGCAGTACCGAAAGGAAGAAGAAGAAATATTTTTAATATGATTCGTGCACAGCGTTCGGAATATTCTCTATAACTTACATTCGATGTACCTATTTTTATGAGCAGACAATGCAAACTTAACAGGTAGCAGTCGAAAGTGTTGACCTTTGCCCAAAGACATTTGTTATCGATGTTAAGAGGATTATTATGGAAAAAGTATTTTTATTGAGCCACTAGTATAGGAATATTTTATGTATGTCGCTTTAGTACGTATAAAATTCTATACTGTTAGCGTTCTAGGCCTCTGACGCCTGTGTGGAATACGAATTTAAAACGCGATGGCCGAATTACTTGACGTCATTATTATTTGTCCAAAACACTCAAGTTCAAGTCATCTCGTAAAAGTAAAATAAATGCAAAAAAGCATATTTCTTATTTAAAAATCGACCCATTATAATTCCACTGTTGGAATATGGGTCTCCTCTCATATTGAGAGGGTTAAGGCCATAGTCTGCCAC